>PVJN01004344.1:0-91180 GCA_004026805.1 Lasiurus borealis | reverse complement strand
GGAGGGTGGGAGCTGGGTGTAGGGGTGCTATGGAGGGGAAAAAAAGAGAAACAAATGTAATAATCTGAATAATAAAGATTTAATTAAAAAAAAATTATTTTTGTTTTAAGAGACTCAACCCCCTTCCTACTTTCTCTGTTTGCATTATTCCCCAACAAAATGGGCAGTCAAAAAATTAGGGCAATTATATTTCAACTAGAGGCCCAGCACATGAAATCGCATTGAGACCCAGACCTGCCCACATGAGCCCTGCCTTGCTGCGCAAACTGCGAGTCCCAGCCCACGAGAGATGCTCCATGCACCTCCTGGTGAACGGTTGTTTGGTCATTCCGCCATTACAGCATCATGACCATAGGCCTTTTATGATATAGATAAAGCTGGAAAAATTACAAAAGAAAATGGACAGTTAATTGCATAAAATGGTAAGCTATCCAAACACAGGTGGGATGGAAATCTGTTGGGCATGCCCTGGAAGATTTCTCTAGTCAGCAACAGCTCTAAGATGCACTTTTTTAAATTAAATCTTTATTATTCAGATTACTACATTTGTTTATCTTTTTCCCCTCCATAGCCCCCTCCACCTGGCTCCCAGCCTTCCCATTACCCTTACCTCTCCCGTTGACCTCATCCATAGGTGTATGATTTTTGTCCAGTCTCTCCCTGTACACCCCTCACCCCTTTCCCCCTGAGAATTATCAGTCCACTCCCTTTCTGTGCTCCTGATTCTATTATATTCACCAGTTTATTCTGTTCATCAGATTTTTAATTCACTTTATTTTTAGATTCACTTGTTGATAGATATGTACTTGTTGTTCATAATTTTTTATCTTTTACCTTTTTCTTCTTCCTCTTTTAAAAGAGTACCTTTCACAATTTCATATAATACTGGTTTGGAGTTGATGAACTCCTTTAGCTTTTTCTTATCCGTGAAGCTCTTTATCTGCCCTTCAATTCTGAATGATAGCTTTGCTAGAGTATTCTTGGTTATAGGTTCTTGCTATTCATCATGTTGAATATTTCTTGCCACTCCCGTCTTGCCTTCATCGTTTCTGTTGAGAAATCAGCAGACAGTCGTATGGGTGCTCCCTTGTAGGTAATGAACTGTTTTTCTCTTGCTGCTTTTAATATTCTTTGTCTTTTGCTCTTGGTATTTTAATTATGATGTGTCATGGTGTAGTCCTCTTTGGATTCCTTTTATATGGGGTTCTGTGTGCTTCCTGGACCTGTAAGTCTATTTCTTTTACCAGATGTGGAAAGTTTTCAGGCATTATTTCTTTAAATAGGTTTTCAGTATCTTGCTCTCTTTCTTCTGGCACCCCCACAATTCTGATGTTGGTACACTTGAAGCTGTCCCAGAGGCTCCTTACATTATCTTCACATTTTTGGATTCTTTTCTCTTCTTGCTTTTCCAGTTGAGTGTTTTCTGCTTCTTTATATTTCAAATTTTTTACTTGATTCTTGCCTTCCTCTAGTCTGCTGTTAGGACTCTGTATAATATTTTTATTTCAGTCAGTGTATGTTTAATTTCTAGTTGGTCCTTTTTCATCTCTAGTTGGTTCTTTTTCATCTCCAGTTGGTTCTTTTTCATCTCCTCTTGGGTCTCGCTAACTTTATCCAACTTTTCTAGGATATTCTTGAAAAACCTTATAAGCGTGGTTTTAAACTCTATATCCAGTCGTTTGTTTTCCTCCATTTCTTTTGTTTGTGATCCCTTCCCTTGTCTCGACATTTTCACTATGCCGGGAGAACTTCTGTGCTGGATTCAGCCTTATGATACCAGACTTGCAAAACTGCAGAAGCCTCTCTGCTGAGCTTGGGATGGGTGGTGTCTCAAGGCTTAAGGGACCGCCTTGCCTTCCAGTCGGCCCCGCCCTCCACAGCCCCTTAGCCTCATGAGACTGGGTAATCGCTGGAGCGGTCCATGTGTGCATGCGCACAGGCGCGCTTTCTCTCGCAGTGCCTCTAGACTGCTGCCTTTCCGGCTCTCCTGCACTCCGGGACCTTATGAGTCTGGGTCCCCAGGGTTTCGCCTGAAACTAGGGTTTAGTGGAGTTAGAAGTGACGCAGTTGGGAGGGTCTGTCTCCTGCCCACTCTCAAAAGCCAGCGGCACAATCAGCAGTCGGTCCTCTGCGTGCAGTGCCGTGTGCGCCACCAGACTTCCGATCCTCCGCGACTCCCCTAAGTTTCCGCACACTTCTCCCTTTTCACAGTCCAAACTCCACCCGTATGAGTTTCGGCTGGATCTGGGGTTCAGTGTCGTTGGATAAGGGATTCAATGCCTTTGAGAGTCTCTGTCTCCCTCACACCAGAGAAAGCCTGCCAGGTTCTCCAGCACCTGCTCTCTCCACGCGAACGTCTCCATACCTCAGCTTTTTACAGCTCCTCTGGGTCTCTGTGAGCCCCTCTCTTTCCTTCTAGTTGTAGAATTTACACTCAGCCAGCTTTCCTGTGGTTCTGGATGATGTTTGTTCTGTCAGGCAGCAGTGTAGGTGTTTACCTATGCTGCCATCTTGGATTCTAGATCTGGGCCTGACCCAGATGCACCTTTTTTATGGCACAAAAGGAGAAGGGAGCTGGAGGAGAGGCAAGGGGATGATAAAAACACATGCAATTATCACAGGTGGTGGTACAAACAGGAGGCACAGCAGGTGTGCTCCAAGGGCAAGTCTGTCCCTTCTGAAGAGCCTGGGCTCTAAAGCCAGCCAGACAGTGCTGTGGCTCCCGGATCAGCCACTCCTTGTATTGGACCAAGTTACCTTATAGTCTCATCTGTAAAGTGAGAATAACATCCACTTTGCAAGGTCGTAAAGTGTTCAAAGAATAGAGATAGCCATCGCTGGAGTGCAAGAGTGATCACCTTCAAGTGAGTTTGTTTGTCAATCTTTTAATGTACAAATATATATATAAAAAAAAAAGACAAAGCAGAAAGCAGTTTTACATTGAATGAGTAAAGATAATCACATAAAGCTGCCAACCCCACAGCTGGATATTGAATCACTACATCTCCATCTAGATCAGTGGTTTTCAACCTTCCTACTGCCACGACTCTTCAACACAGTTCCTCCTGTTATAGTGACCCCAACCATAAAATTATTTTCATTGCTACTTCATAACTGTCATCTTGCTACTGTTAATGAATCGTAATATAAATATTTGATATGCAGGATGTCTTAGGTGATCCCTGTGAAAGGGTCGTTCGACCCCCAAAGGGGTCGCGACCCATAGGTTGAGAACTGCTGTGCTAGATCTTAACTCCAAAGCTGAACTGTCCCAATCTCCTCTCAGAAGAATCAGAGCATTAAGCAAGGCAAACATCCTCCGGCCTTCAATCCTCCTTCAAAACCAAGAGAAACTAGGGAGGGTTGCACTATTACCCAGAAGACAGTAAGAATAGCACTGGCGACTTCCCTGACTGCTCAGGATTCTGTCACAGAGGCCCCTGTGTATACAGATATTTTGGTCTGAATTGTAAAGTTTACAGCAAATACAGGGTGAGTCAAATAGTTGTAGGCCAGAGAATAATTGTCACAAATGTCATATCTTCAGTGAAGTAAGATATACTGCTGCCCCCAAATACCCCAAAGCAAGGAGTGGCTGCCTGACAGTTCCATCCACATGGGAGACTTAAACCTGGGACTTCACAAAAATCAATTCTGCCTACTGAGGGTCCTCCTAATGAAAGCTAATGGCCCTACCATAGAATGCTAGAAAGTCTTTTTTTAGTCACCCTTGGTTAAAATGACATTTCAGGCCCTAGCCTGTTTGGCTCAGTGGATAGAGCATTGGCCTGTGGACTGAAGGGTCCCGGGTTCGATTCCAGTCAAGGGCTCATGCCTTCTAGCTCAAAAAAGCTAGAAGGTCATTTCTCTATCACCTAACAGTGCAGGAATAGGCAGTGGGGGCATGCAGGAGGCAGCCGATCAATGATTATCTCCCATCATTGATGTTTCTTTCTCTTTCTCCCTCTCCCTATTTGAAATCAATTAAAAAAATTTTTTTTTAATGACATTTCAGGTCATTCGGGAAAGAGAGAAATATTAACCACCCTTCCTTTCATGTTTCAGTAGCCAATAGGAATCCGGGCCCTGAAAAGCCACAAACACTTTTTCTTCATGATTATGAGCAATTATAGCAACTGGCCAAATGTGTTAGTAACAGGAAAGCTGAGAGTGACCCATGTGAGTAGGTCTCATAGTGGGGAATTCATGGCCACAAGCAGCACACTGGCTTCATGACTACCATGCTGGACAGAGTGCCCTGCTCTATAGCCTGTCTCAGCAGCACCCAACCATCCATAGGACCAAGAGTGGGAGTGCTACAAACAGATGATTGTGTCCCACAGATAACGGTATTAAGTGACTGTTAATAAGCACGATTTAAGCAGAGCTTTTGGAGACAAAGCCTCTAGATGGTCTATTATTAAAGTCTTAAGAGCTCAGAGCCAAGGATGATTGAGAAATTCAGAAGAATTAAACAAAAAACCCAACAACAAAAAAGGAGGGGTAGAAGGTATCAAAGACCAAGAGCTTGTTGCTGACTGGCTCACTTTGGGAAGTTCATCTTAGAGCTCAAGCGAATTCAATACATGAGACAGAGACCTTAGACCTGAGTCAAGGGCAAAAACTTCTGGTAGTAGCTCTTGGTGACGTCGATCATCAGCTCCTGGGTACATTCGGGAAGCTCCCCCGAGAAGAGTCCTGGGGAAAGAAAGAGCTGGTGAAGCATGGGGAGCCAGGGAGGCCTGCAGCGGAGTCCCGTTTAAACCCCTAGAGAGCCTTTTCTTTAGTCAAAATACTAGATTTTCCATCTTGGTGCTAACAGAATACGTCCACTGACCACCTTCTAGACAATAAGAATGGTTATGTGTTAGGAAATAAATAATACTGCTCTCAAAGTGGAGAAATCTATTCCAAGTAAAAGAGCTAGCACATTATTGCATGATCTGAAATTAAGGCAACTCTGACTACATCAGGGGTTGTTCCAGATAAGGAATGGTCCATCCCTTGGTGTGACATCTCCTGGGCAAGTCAGGGTGCGCATTCTCGAGGTAAGAAACTGCCCTGCTATTCATACAATGGGATGAATCCATCATGCACCAGACAAAATATGGATCAGAGTAGGACAGGGAGAGAAAAGATGGGCCTCAGATTGAAAGATATGCAGGAGAGAGGTACTCTCCTACTCTATCATTTCCACTCTATAGGCAGAAATGATATCACATAAACATTCAGATTTTTAGCTTTGAGGAATAATTTAGGAATAGCTAGCAATTTCAACCTCAAGTATTTTTTACACAAATAATCTTGCCCAATTGCTTAAGATATATTAAAGCATCAATGCAGCATTTCTAATCATGAAAATCCAGGTACTATACAACTTCTAATAACACCTTACACAGGGCACAGACTAATTATGCTGTGGTACATTTATGCATTCAAAGGAATGAGGTGTGCCCCGGATAGTGTGATTCAATTGGTTGGGATTTGTCCTATGCACTGAAAGGCTGCTGGTTCAATTTCCAGTCAAGGCATATGCCTGGGTTGTGGGCTCCATCCCCAGCGGGGAACATGCAGGAGGCAGCATATCGATGGTTCCTATTCTCCCTCTCCTTCTAAACGTCAATTAAAAAAAAAAAAAAAAAAAAAAAGGAACGAGGTGAATTTATATACTGACAAGAAAAAAAAGTACAAGACGTATTGTTAAGAAAGCAACTTTCCACACAAAATAGAGTATGATTTTGTTTATATACACATAGTTTCATATATTCATATTATATACCTATATATCTATACACTCATATACATACAAACACATACATATGTACTTTATACACACACACACACACACATAGTGAGAGAAAATAACAGGTAGAAAAAGTGGTCTAAAAAACAACACAATTTGGCAAGGGGGGGACAATTGATAATTCAGGCACCTTTTACAAATAAGCAGATTTGATAATACATTTGGTCTGCACAGTATTTAATATTTCTTAAAAATCAGTAGCCAAGCCCTAGCTGGTTTGGCTCAGTGGATAAAGCATTGACCTGCGGACTAAAGGATCCCAAGTTTGATTCCATTCAAGGGCACATGTCCAGGTTGCGAGGTCAATATCCAGTGGGAAGAGTATAAGAGGTAGCCAATCAATGATTTTCCCTCATCATTCTACCTCTCTCTCCCTCTTACTTCCTCTCTGAAATTAATAAAAATATATTTAAAAAAAATTAATAGCCAACATTTAATAAACCAGAGATATCACATAAATATTCAGATTTTTAGCTCCTCATAATATTTAAGATCTTATAATCTCTCTCTCCCCCACACTCCCTTTATCTCTCAATCTTTAAAAAATGTGCACTGCGCCCTAACCAGTTTGGCTCAGTAGATAGAGCATCAGCCTGCAGACTGAAAGGTCCCAAGTTTGATTCCAGTCAAGGACATGTACCTTGGTTGTGGGCACATCCCCAGTAGGGGGTATGCAAAAGGCAGCTGATGGATGTTTCTCTCTCATCGATGTTTCTAACTCTCGATCCCATTCCTTTACTCTCTGTAAAAAATCAATACAATGTAAAAAAAAAAAAAAAGTGCATTGCTAGAGAAATCTCTTAATCTCTTTCAATTTATTAAAAAACCAACTTATGGCTGACAGCAGAAGTCAGGGAAGCACTGCTAAATATTTCAAATCCAAAGAAACACTGTGTTTGGTGCTTTTGATGAAGGATCCAAGCTGCCAGTGGTCATTGTATAAATGCAGAAACTGAAGCCCAAGAGGGTGGGTTGTGCAAGGTGTGAGAGCTGGTTAGTGAAGAAGCCTTGATGTGCATTTTGAGCCCTTATTTAGAGTTTAGTACAGTCCCATGTTCATTTTACGTAGTTTCACAAGAAATGCTAACCATCTAAATGTTTCTGTTGGCTATCTCCATCTATACTAATAAAAGTGTAACTTCCTAATTAGACAGGGAGACCTTCCGGACATCCTTCCGGACAAAGCCATGGTGGTGGGGCCGAGGCAGAGACGGTTAGGGGTGAGCAGGCTGGCAGTGGGGCGGGGGGCAGTTGGGGATGATCAGACCAGTAGGCACAGTGGTTAGGGGCAATCAGGTAGGTAGGCAGGTGAGCGGTTAGGAGCCAGGGGTCCCAGATTGGAGAAGATGCAGGCCGGGCTGAGGGACCACCTCCCACCCCTACACGAAACTTGTGCACTGGGCCACTAGTCTTTAAGAAGAGACACAGGGTTTCAGGAAAACTGGCATTTGTGTTCATAATCAGCTATGATGGGCTATTATACTTGACGTTAGCCAAAAGGCCAAGCAGCGATAATGGACTATTACTTCAATCATTTGCATAATCTGCCTGGCCTGAGGGCCTCTAAGTTTTTGGCTCTTGACCCAGATTCTTTCTGTATGATTTGCCTCTCAATGTGTTCCATGACTCAGATTCATGGTGTGGAACCCTCCCTGACTACTGTCTAAGTTGGTTTAAGGACCATCAATAAGTTAAAAGACATTAGGAGATTTCTCTAGCAATGTACTTCCTTTTATTTCTTTTTTAAGAGAGAAGAAGGGAAGGAGACAGAGAGAGGGGGGAGAGGAAAAGGAAGAGAGAAAGGGAGGAAGAGAGGAAGAGGGAGAGAGAGAGGAAGAGGAAGAGAGACAAGGAGAGGGAGGGGGAGAAGGAGGGGAAATAAAATATCAATGAGCGAGAGAATCATTGATCAGTTGCCTCCTGTACGCATCCAGAATGGCTATTGAATCCACAACCTAGGTATGTGCCCTGACTGGGAATCAACCCACAGCCTTTTGGTATAGGGGACAAAACTCCAACCAACTGAGCCACGCCGCCAAGGCACAATGCACTTCTCACTTCAAATGAGATGTTTATCTGACAATCTGACCTAACACTGACTAAGAACAATTAGACTTTTTTTCAGTGTAACTCCATATGAGGAGAATTACTAAAGATGTCTCTTCTTCCTCTGCAAAACCATGAAATAACAGAATGGCCAATTTCCACCCCAAAGAATCTGGGTGGACGATGATGTTCATCTTTGAAACTCATATTCAGTTATCTGAGTAATGAGACTATTTAAACTGGAAAAACAATTAAGCCACACAGTAGCAGATATCCATCTATGAATTTGTGATGTATCTATGTATACATCATAGAATTTCAATCATGTAACCATGCATACTAAGAAATAACTGACTCTCTGGCCAGTTTGGCTCTGTGGATAGTGTCAGCCTGCAGACTGAAGGTTCCCGGGTTCAATTCTGTCAAGGGTACATGCTTGGATTGCAAGCTCGATCCCTAGTGGGGGCCAAGCTGGAGGCAGCCAATCAATGATTCTCATCATTGATGTTTCTATCTTTCCCTCTTTTTCCCTCTCTGAAATAAAATATATATATATTTGGGGGGAAAATGATGCTTAGAAATATGAAGTTCCATGTCTTTGATTTCATTGGTTTCTGAACTTTCTAGGATCAGCATGTATTACTTGTTTCCTCACATACTGTGTAGTCAGGAACTCTTAGCTCAAGAGGGGTTTTACCTAAGAGCATTCTGTCAGCCAAGGTCGTGAGGTGGTAATTTACTTCTCTCAGCTATCCTAGAGTTGTCACTGGTTATTATACCATGCTGTACGTTAACTTTTCAATTTGGATATTCCTGGGCAGGAAGTATAAGTTCTAATCACCAACCAATGTGCGCATAGACCGTAGTTGCAATTCTCTGGAGAGACTTTCTTTTCCCATCTAGCAGCCCACTCCAAGAGAGACATGCCTCTCTCAGCTCTTCCTGTGCTAGTGGTAGAAGTGCTCTTCATCAGCTTTTGTAGAAGGACAGCCTCTAAGAAGCCCTCGCCCAAGTATGGACACAAGGCTCTCTCTCTTCCCCACACAATATCACATCTTCAACCATTCCTTTCTGAAGACAGCATCAACCCATGAAAATGTCTTACCTAACAATGCATTTAAAAGGATACCTGTCGCTGAGACCGGTTTGGCTCAGTGGATAGAGCGTTGGCCTGTGGACTGAAAGGTCCCGGGTTCGATTCCGGTCAAGGGCATGTACCTTGGTTGCGGGCACATCCCCAGTCGGGGGCGTGCAGGAGGTGGCTGATCGATGTCTCTCTCTCTCTCATCGATGTTTCTAACTTCTATCCCTCTCTCTTTCTCTCTGTGAAAAATCAATAAAATATATTTATAAAAAAAAAAAAAAGGATACCTGTCATATTGTAAGCAGCTTTCTCATGTACTTTGTAGCAGAAGAATTTTTAAGTCAGCTAGACTAACATACTATCAGAGACAGAAATTGCCTGCAATGCTTTTGTGAAGGAAAATAAACAAGTTTTCATAATCAGTACTGACGGTTACCTGGGCAGCCTGAGAAGATGGTGAATGGTGGGACCACCGTTTCTGGAGGTAGTACTGTGTTGTCAAGAATTTTGCAGCAGTCTTTCAACACACACCGGCGCCCCTGAAATTATAATATTATTAACAGGAAATAGATCAGGAAATAAGAATAAACATGGATGGCTATTTTATATTTTCTTCATCTGTGGTATCTTACAATAGCCAGGGATAGTGACGAGAGGCTTGGCCACAATTCCCTGCTTCAGATGGTACCTGACAAGCAGGAGGAAGTAGGAATATGAGTGTGTGTGTGTGTGTGTGTGTGTGAGAGAGAGAGAGAGAGAGAGAGAGAGAGAGAGTGTGTGTGTGTGTGTGTGTGTGTGTATGTTGGGTGGGGGTAGGGGGGTTGCACATTTCAAATGGAGGTTATATGTTGGTGACAGTCCAGGTTATCTTAAGCATTACAGACTATATGACATTCAGTTTTCTAAGGGTTCTCTTTAATTTTCTTTTCTTTTTTTAATTGAGTGGACATATGTTTTGCTTGCTCAACATCTGTTCCCCTTCCCTCTGGTAAACCAGCCCTATGCCCCGCTCAGCCCATGTGTTTCCATTTCCACCCCACACTCTAAACCCCAAGCTGGCCATAGAGACTGGTCTAGAGCAGCAGTAGCCAAACTTTCGGACCTCACGGACCACCAGTGGTCCATGGACCACCAGTTGGCGACCGCTGGTCTGGAGAATTGGCATGTGAGCCAAAAACTAGTCTGATGAATCTCAACATCAAGGATTCTGCTGGGACCACCGGGGGGGGGGGGGGGGGGAAAGCTCTTCTCAACAAAGTTTCTAAAGGATGGGACAGAATAGGAGCGCTATCTTGTTTCCACGAGGAAAGACCTTGCCTGAAAAGCCCATACAGAAAAACAGGAAGGAAAAGGAGGCTGATTCTCACTTTTTCATTTGAAGCCCTAGAGCCACTTATGCAGGAAATTAGAATTCACTTCTATACTAATGATTCGTATTAGTCCATTTATCTGTTTGAAGGTGTAGACTGAGCCTTATGTCTGACTTTATCCACTGCCACCAATTTTCCACTGCTATCACCCACGGTATTCTGAGAGTAAGAGGATGTCTGGGAGAGCCATCTGTTCCATGGGTAAGGGTAAGGAGAGGCTCTGAAAACAGTTTAGAGGTATGCCTCAGGCTACTTGCTATAAGTTTTGTTCTGTACCAATTTAACATTTACATCACCAGGGCCTGTAATTCACTGTGTGAATTACACAGAATTTTACCATAAAATACGAAAGATACTTTCAATTGGTTGTGACTAAATTTTCCCCATTATTAAATACCCAAATATACCCAAACTGGATGCATTTCCAGGAATTAAAAGATAGATTAAAAGATAGAGTACCAAATGAATTTTTTACCTCTAAAGCACTTATATTTCTAAGGTCTACTAATTTCTTAAGTGTCTACTAATTATCTCTAGCTGGGTGGACACTAGCTTTGGCAATACGTACTTGGCAACATCTTCTCTTCCCTGATATTGGCAATTTCAAAAATCCAGCTCACTCACAATTTCCAAATGACTAAAAGATGGTATCTTAGCTCCTAATAATCCAGACTAAGCACATGGAGCCCTGAATAGCAGGAAAGAGACGTGCTATGTAAGGCACGATACATTCACATACAGAGATCTGTGCACAGTGGGCCCTGACAAAGAGGAACAAGGATCCTAGCTGGTTTGGCTCAGTGATAGAATGTTGGCCTGCGGACTAAAGGATTCTGGGTTTGATTCTGATCAAGGGTGTGGGTGTGGGCTTGACCCCTAGTAAGGGGCGTTCAGGAGGCACAGATCAGTGATTCTCTCTCATCATTGATGTTTCTATCTCTCCCTTTCTCTTCCTCTCTGAAATCAATTATACATATATAGAGAGAGAGAGATAGAGAGAGAGAGAACAAACAAAACAAGAGGAATCAAAGGGCATGAATCTCCTGTGTACCACCAGCCTGCTTTGTCCATTGGTTGACCATTCTGTCCACCAGAGAAATGATGTTCTTTTTGGTTTCAGAGCTTTTTGGGTAAACAGATCAATTAGATATCAGCAAAATAAAAAAATGTAGGTACTTCTTAGGCATAATGAATTGGCAATAGTGGGGAAGGTTAACAGCTAAAACTACTTCTTTTTCTTTCCTGGAGAATTTCCCTGCAGGGGTCAAGAAGTGCATGCTGCTACCATTAAGCTACCTATATCTCCTGATGCAAGTTATTCAGCATCTCTGAGCCTTAGTGTCATCTGTGAAACAGGACATAAAACCAACCTACAGGGATGCTGTCAGGATTAGAGTGGTTAATGCACAACTCACAGCACAACAGTGCCTATTAATACTGCCTGTTGGACTTTTCCCGCTGGCATCTGGGCAATTCTGATTAATAACTAAAATTTCACATTTTCAAACAGTCAGACTACCACATGATGCTATAGGAAGGACCTGTGTGTCATGAGGCACACCAGACTCTTTAAAAAGATTCTCACATTACTTGAGAATCTGTAAGGTTCAGCAAATGAGGACAGTACTACCACTACTGAACAATGACTATGACATGACAGTGAACTGATACACTGAAGTGTGACCCAAAAAGCAGAGCACTTGACAATGGAATTAGACTTCCCCAGGCCTGGGAATAGCATCTGGCTATGACCTTTCAAATGTCTGCTTCAGGGCTAAAGGACAGGGCTGAAGGACTAAGTTGCTACGCTGAGGTCTTCTTGACCACAGGACATACCGGAAAAACCCACCTTTGGCTTGGAAAGCCAGCTTGTCAATGGGATGAGGGACAGGATGGATTTCACTATCTTCTTCCTTTCTTCCACAGCAGTCCAAGACAAAGACTTTCTGTCTCTAACCCTAAGCACTCTGGAGGAGCATATATGGCAAAACAATCACCTCCCTTGATTCTGAGTAACAAATCAAGTTGGAATGTTCGTTACAGTAATGTGGTTCTGCTCTGTATAGTGCCTATGGCACCTGGAACATTAGCCGCACAGCTGCTACGAGTTTTCTGATACTCCAAGATCAGACTCTCATCCAGATCAAAGAGCCAGCTCCGTATTATTAGGAGCAGCCACAAAAAAATACTGGCTTTTCCTAGAATCTGGTCTGAAGTACAAATTTAAAGTGAAGGAACATTTACCCTAAATAGAGTTTGGCTCTGTTCATTAACATTCTTATAAATCCTGCCTGAAATCAAGCTCCTCATCTGTGAAATGCCAAGAAACCTAGTCTTGTGAAGCATGAGTGGGACCAAATAAACTGACGCCAAGTCTCCTGGGACCAGATCCTACAGGTTCTGCTGAACAAGGTGCTCCCCTGCACCCTGCATGCCTATCACCCTCAGCTGCCTGCAGTTACCCTGAAGTCATGTCCCATGGTGACTCTGAGCCTTATACATGCCAACTTCTTAACTGAAATGCCCATCCTCCCCTCATCTATGAGCCAGTTTTACCTCACCCTTCACTCACCCCTCAACCCACCAGACAGTAAGATCCCTGGGACATATAAACATGACCATTCAATACCACCTGGATTCAAATCCCAGCTCTATTTAATAGCCTTATCAATCCTAATATAGTATCTAAGATCTTCAGTCTTTTCATCTGCAAAGAGGTTACCCGTGATCACATTTACAGGTAATTTCAGTACCTTAGGATGGAAAACATGTGTGTGTTGGACTGGAATATGTGTGTGTGTGTGTGTGTGTGTGTGTGTGTGTATACATATACATATATGTACACACACATATATATACACATATACATATATATACATTGGTAAAAGCTTAATTGAAAGCACCTACAACCCTCTTGTATGATTGTGAGGAATAAGTGAAAAAAAAAAAAATGAAAGGAAAGTGTTTAACATCACAGGGGAGAGGTTCAATAAATATCAGCCATGATCATGAATGCCTAAGAAAAAGCTCCAAATGAAATAATAATGCCAGCAGATCAGAAGCTATTTCTGCCTTGTCTGGTCACAGAAGCAGAGGCTCACTAATGGGAGAGACAGGAGCTAGAGCGCAGTGAGGCTGCTTAGTTACCAAGTCACTGTACTCACAATCACACAGTTCTTGCCAACATGAACGTAAGAGCCAATCTGAGCTGCGTTGACCACACAATCTTCCTCAATAAAAACATGGTCCCCAATATGTAAAGGGAAGAATGCAACCCTATAGAGAAAAAAAAGATGAACAATGGTCAAGGTGATGTATTCCTAGTCAAGGCTTATAAAACTTTAGATCCTAATCTCAAGTTTATCATCTTGTCTTATTAAAACTGTTCCTAGCAAGGAAGGAATCCTCAGGCTAGAGAAATTCTGTAATTTCCCCAGTATTTTGTCAGAGATGGCAAATTTACATTTCAAACTTTATACAATTATAAATTTTCCTACTAGTTCAGTATCAGAAATATTAAAGGAGACAGCAAGGCAGAAGGGGCAAGATATTCTAAGCTAAAAGCACTGGCACCAAATAAAAATGAGAGCCTGTGTGCTCTCAGCCCTGCTTCCTTTGAAGATGCTCACAGATCACATTTTTAATAACATTATATAATAAAGAGCTAATATACTAATTAGACGGAATAGCCAAATGACCGTCCAGACATCCTTCCAGATGAAGCCAGGCCTGCGAGGGCCAACCATGGCTGTGAGGGGCTGTGAGGGCTGAGCCCCTTGCACGAATTTCATGCATTAGGTCTCTAGTCTGCTCTATAATATGCCAGGGACTGACATCAGGTTTGTGGGATATAAATGCTAGCACCCAACAATCTGAAAATGGATATATTCCTTCATTTTGCTGAGTGCCTACTATATGTCAGACTCTATGCTAGGAATTGGGAATACAATGGCAAAGTTAAACAATGCAATCCTGTCCACAAGGCGCTTACAATAAAGAGAACAAAATTAAATAAGTGATTATATAGCAAGTAGTTAGTTAGTTAGAACTGAGGAAATGCTACAGAGGAAAACTACCATGTCATGTGAGAATATAACAAGGAATGGAGATTTGGTAAAAGCTTAATTGAAAGTGACATGTATAAACCAGGACTTGGATGGGAGTAGGTGTCAGTAGGCTTTCTGAGGGCTTCTAACATTGTTCTCATTCTGGTTTCCTGAATTGTCATGGACAGTGGTTCTGTGATCATATTTACAGGTAATTTCAGTACCTTACGATGGAAAACATCTGGACTAGAATGAACATAAAGTAGGTAGATGCTTCTTGCCTCTTTCCAATCCTGGGTTCTATTCTGTCAGGAGTATTTTGTCAGAGAAGGCAACTTTATATATATATGTATATGTATATACACACACATACACACACACACACACACACACACACACACACACATATATATATGTATATACACATATAAAAATATATACACTGAGTGGCCAGATTATGATCTCTGAACGCACAATAATCTGGCCACTCAGTGTAGACACAGAGTTGGGATTTTAAAATAAGGATTTTTCCATGTATAGGAACTGCATTGTGGCTAGCTGAAAAGAAGCAGAGGACTTACTAGCCAGAGGTTGGGACACATATCAGAATTTGCAAGCTTTCCCTTATACATAAATACACTGAGTGGACAGATTATTATGCACTCAAAGATCATAATAATCTGGGCACTCAGTATATTTATATTTATATTTATATTTATATTTATATTTATAAAGCGATGTCAAATTTAAATACTCTTTAAATTTTCCTGAATTTACATTTTCAGTTTGTACATCTTGTGTGGCAATGAAGTCCCCGATCTCATCATAATCTACAGCAGTACCAATAGTTCTTTAATCTTAAATTAAAAATTCCAAACTTTATACCATTATCAGGTTCTGGGACATGCATATGTGTGTAACAAAAATCATATCACCTCCTGTTCAGGTATTGTTGCTATTTATACTTCCTATTTCTATATTTTTCACATGGACCATTCTTATTTACACATCCCTCCATTCACCAACAAACCCCTACGATATGCCAGACTCTATGCAAGGAGTTGGGGATACAATGGCAAAGATAAGCAATGCAATGTTCGTTCTCGATGCTTTTCTTGGACCATACCTAGCCCAATAATGCTTTTAGAGAAAGTAGAATTAACACTTCTAGAAGAGTATTGGTCACTACATAAAATCACAAAAGAGAACTTACCACAAGGTTTTCCGGTTTCCCCTAAAAGCCTTCTGAGCTAATGAGTGAATAATTTCTTGTGAATGCTTTAGCATGACTCCCTACTCCAATCCCCATATATCATGAAAAGCCTGGAGCTCAACATCATTAGGGGAGAAGCAGGATTATCCCTGCATGATTCACTCCCAGGTATTAAAGTTAGCTGCTCTCTTCTCTGTTCCCACTTTACCTTGTTCAGAACCATGTGACAAAACTATCACATGACATAGTGGTGATCACATTATATAGTAATTATATGTTTATGTAAATACTGGTGTCCTCGTGTACGGATTCATGCACATTGAGAGGAAATTAGAAGAAATATTTTAATATTGCTATTCATCCTTACTCTATCAACACAAAGCAGGATATTATTGTAAATCACACAGGGAGAACAAATGGTAAAATATCTGACTGCAGCAGTATTTGACTGTATTCTGTGGAGTGAGAAAATCTGAAGTCATTTTCAAGTTCTACCATTTCTTACTTCTTTTCAGTCAGGTCAAGTTTCTAAACTTCCTAAATCTCCACTTTCCAGCTAATGAAAAGAAAATAGGATTCTACCGAGTCTCCTATCTACCTACTCTAGGAATTCTGTGAGGATCAAATGAGATGAGGCATGTGAAAATGCTTCATAGACATTTGGTTAAAGTATAAAATGTTTGCACCTGACTATAAAGTAAGTCGTGTTCCTGGGCTGAAGAAACTCCAAGGAGGCTAGGTTGCTAAGGAAAGAAAGCCAGGCGTTGCTATATGACATCATTACCCAGCAACCAGAGCAACTGTTTCCAAGCTGGGCTGGGCTGTGAGTCACATTTTGCGCCATAGGGTCTTGGCAGCGTTGGCTGCGATTTGGTGGAGTGTCGCTCCCAGGTGGTGGTGGGGCTTGTGTCCCACTTGGGGGAAGCCGAGTGTTGGTTTGTCAGTGCCAGGTTCATGGTGCCGTGTTATTTTTAATTGCCAGTGCACATCATGGCAGCTTCTGCGTTGAGTGTCTGCCCCCTGGTGGTCAGTGTGCATCATAGCTACTGGACGGATGGACACTTAGCCTTTTATATACATGTATAGATTTCTACCACTAGGTTTGAAGAACCTTGAGGGAGGCCCTGGCCAGGTAGTTCAGTTGGTTAGAGATCATCCTGATACACCACGGTTATGGGTTCAATCCTTAGTCAGGGCATATACAAGAATCGAGCAATGAATACATAACTACATTGAACAACAAATCAATGTTCCTCTCTCTCTTTTTGTCTCTCTCTCTAAACACACACACACACACACACAACCTTAAGGCAGGAATGCTATTTTACCCATCTTTATATGCCCTGCTTATAACTTAGTGACTGGCATAAGAAAGCATTCAATAAATGCTTGTTGAATTACTGGATGAAATGTAGATGGTGTCACATGTAGGAATCAAAAGAGTAAATTAGCTAAGGAGAAGGAAAACAAAGAGAATACCACCATGTAGGTAGAGTGGCTAGTTTTCCTGCCCTGTCCATGGCCTTTATTGCACACTCCTTATTCTCATTGTGAGATCAGTGGGCATGACTTGATCTGCCCTCAGATCACAGATATTAGACGAGGGGTGAACACTTAATTCATGCTGAGCCAACCAATTCCCTCTTCCATGAATTTTAAATAAAAGCTAAGATCTCTAGTTGGTATCTGCTGGAAGTCTAAAAGGAAAAATGATATAAATAAGGGGTTGCAGTAGCAAGATCAGTTCCAGGGGGAAAGGGGAAAGAATCTGAGAAAGAGGAGAGGGAAACAGAAGTGCAGGGAGGACAGATAAATACAAAGTATCATTTTAGAGACAGAGATACTAGATATACAGAATAGTTGTCTTGATTCTGGCAAAGTGACTACGTTGGGGTTCTAGTTCCTTATAAGGCTTGGCATCTTTTTCTACCCTGAAGTTCCATCAAATATGCCTGTGTCTATTTAATAAGAACCCCCTTAGCTTTTGCCAGCTTAAGTGGATTCTGTTTCTGACAAACAATCAACCATCAACTAGGACGACCCCACCAGAATTCTTACTCAGCATCTCCAACAACAACACAGAACCATTCCTTGCACCACAATCAACACATGGAGAACATCACTATTAGCCGCAGCTTACCCAAGACTGAAACAAGATAATTAAGTTACATACCCTTTGCTGAATTTCTTGAACGGTGGCCTTATGACACTCCGACTTTTCACAACACAATGACGTCCAACTCTTACATTTGCCAGATCCCCTCGGATAATACAGTCATTCATCACAATGGTCTATAAAACAAAGGACACTTAAAAATTATCAAATAGATGAAAACATAACAAAAAAAAGAGCAGGTAACAAGACCCTGACTGAGAATGGTGGTATGATTTACTGCAAGTATGTCAAACTCACAGCATACACCGCATTTAAGTAATGATTTTGACCACGAATCTACTGAGTCTAATGTTCTACCATACAAAATTAAGACCTTGTATGAGCCTCATTTGAACAAACCAACTGTAAAAAAAAATCTTGAAATACTGTAAAGACTAAACGTGAATTGAGGATTAGATGATATCAGGGATACTAATTTTTTATAACTTGTAAGAGAATTGCCCTCATAACACTGACTGCATGGTTTATTATTAAAGTTCCATCTCTGTAGCCTTTCTTGAGCCATGGACAGCAACTTTTATCTGCATTATTACATGTGTGTCATAAGGGTAAGTTCAGCCCAATGGGAAATTGAGATATGCCAACAATAGCAATTACAAAAATGTCATGATCAGAAAAGAGGCTTATGTACATAAAAGTATGATGGAGAAACTGAAGAAAATTGCTGACAGTAAAATTACCGAAGAGAATGATGTTGTGGCCTCCCACAACTGAGTGGGCTGGCAGGAGCTTGAATTCATTATTGGAGATGAACACAATTCTTTCATAATGTCAAAAATTGGTTTTGTTTCCTAGCCAGCATGGCTCAGTGGTTGAGCATCAACCTATGAACCGGGAGGTCATGGTTTGATTCCTGGTCATGGCACATGCCTAGGTTGCAGGTTCAATTCTCCAGGAGGGGAGTGTAGGAGGCAACCAATCAATGATTCTCTCATATTATTGGTGTTTCTATCCCTTTTTCCTTCTCCCTTCCTCTCCAAAATAAACTTAAAAATGTGTTTTAAAATATTGGTTCCCTTATTAATGTCAATCAATCCAAAGACCCAAAAGACTTAAGAGTATTTTATCATCTTGTCCGGGACCTAAAGTGTTTGGTCTTCAGTCTTAATGTATTACACTTTAAGATTAGATTAAATATTGGTGTGGAAAAAAGGGTGGTAAGAGTAGCAGTTTTTAATTACCATTATCAGGAAATTTTTGTGTAGATCAGGCCAATATTTTTATAAATTAAAAGTGATTTTTTAATTAAAAAATATTTTTATTGATTTCAGAGAGGAAGGGAGAGGGAGAGATAGAAACATCAATGATGAGAGAGAATCATTGATAGGCTGCTCCAGCAGTTCCCCTCCTGGGGGATCAAACCACAACCTGGGCATGTGCACTGACTGGGAATCGAAACATGATCTCCTAGTTCATAAGTCATTGCTCAACCACTGAGCCACTCTAGTCAGGCAATAAATGATTGGCTTTAATAGGTACATAACAAAATGCAATTTTTATTGTTTTATAAAGATTTGAATGTATGCAAAAAACCACACAACTGCTTATAGGTGAAGATGTTCCCCTTATATCACAAGCTTTACCAGGAACAGCCTTTGACTAGGCCTCTCTGAATGAACAAACATTTATTGGGAACACCTGGAGTAGACCTATTTTATGCACCTCTTGGATTTACTCAGATCCACCTGCCCCCATGCCATGGCTGCTTGCTCAAAAAGAGTCCTGGCAGCTCCGGACTTTGCCTTATCTGGTAACACAACTACCTCCAACTTCATGCTCCCAGAGGGGGACTCATTGTGATTCTGGTACCACTCCCAATGTCTGGACTCAGATTAAGTGCTACTCTGAAGGGTGTGATATCTGGCTTCCCCAGAGATGGCCCAGAGAGGTTGAATAACACAACCCAGAAACTTGGGGGAACTAATGCCCCATATTTGTTAAAGAGTAGGTATTCTGTTGAATAAATGAATGAATGAGGTTAAAAAAATAAAAGTGTATATGGCTGGGATTGCAGCTGAAATAGTAAACAAGGCACCAGATCATGAGGAATTACATATGCTGAGTATAGAAGCTTGGACTTTTTCCTAGAGGATATAAGGAATCAATGAAGCTATTAGCCGAGGATTGGAACAAGTGAATGTTCATTTTAGAAATATTACTCTTGAAGAAGTCTAGAAACTGAATGGAGAAGAAAAAACTTTACACTGTAGGGAAAATAACCCTTTAGATGACTACAGTAGATGAAGGTAAAGAGAGATAATGAGCCTTATCTAAGCTAATAGCTGGGCTGAGGAAAAGAAATAAACTAGAAGTACAGGAATCTGACCAAGCCTCTAGATCTAACTACCAATTTATAAGGAGGAGGGGGGAATGTTAATACAATCAGCCAAATTCAGAAATTTGAAAATTCTACAGAAGAGTGATCCAATTTCTTCAATATAAAGATGGCATGGGAGCCCTGACCAGTGTTGCTTCTTGGTTAGAGTGTCAGCCCTGACACTGAAGAGTCATAGTTCAATTCCTGGTCAAGGGCACATACCTGGATTGCAAGTTCCATCCCTAGCCCCAGTTGGGGTGCATTTGGGAAGGCAACCAATTGATGTGTCTCTCTCACATCAATATTTCTCTTCCTCTCTCTCTCCCTTTCTCTCTCTCTTTCTCTTTCTTGCTCTCCCTCTCACCCTCCCTCCCTTCTGCTCTCTCTAAAAATCAATGGAAAAAATATCCTCAGGTAAGCGGGGGATAAATGGCATGGGGAAAAGAAGGGGGTGGAGAAAAAGAACTGTGACAAATTAGAAACTTAAGAGACATAGTAACCAAACACCATGTGTACCTGACCTTGTTTGGATCCTGTTTTAAAGAAACCAAATGTATGCCCTGGTTGGTTTGGCTCAATGGATAAAGCATTAGCCTGCGGACTGCAGGGTCCCAGGTTTGATTCTGGCCAAGGATACATGCCTGAGTTGCTGGCTTGGTTCCCAGTAGGGGGCATGCAGGAGACAGCCAATCTATGATTCTCTCTCATCATTGATGTTTCTTTCTATCTCTCCTTCCTTCTTCTCTAAAATCAATAAAATATATTTAAAAAAAAAATAAAGAAACCAAATGTAAAAAGACATCTTGAGATATTAGAAAGACCATGGACTGAGGATTAGGTATTAGGAAATTACTGTTTTTTGAAAAAAAAAATTATAAGGATACTCTACTACTTAAGTCTTTAAATATTAGTGATACATATTCAAAGTACTTATGGGTGGAATAATATGATGTTGCAATTTGCTTTAAAATACTCTAGGTCCCCTCTCCACCCCAGTCAAAATACGTTTGGGAAATGATAATGCCAGAATATTGCTAATTGTAGAAATTGGTTAATTTATTATATAGTCTCTCTACTTTTGTTTGTCTTAAAAGTTCCATAATAATGCTGCTCATATAACAAGGAATGAACTAGTTATTCACTAATATAAGAAAGAACATGAATAAGTCTCGATAACATTATGGTGAAAGAAGACATCAAATATTAAATTATTTCAATTATATGAAACTCTTAAAAAATGCAGAACTAATCTATATTAATTTTACATCACTGATTACCTGAGGCCAAGAATAGAAGGTGGACTGATTTGCAGAAGGCACAAGGAAAATAGGGTGATGGAAATATTTTACATCTTGATTGTGGTAGTAGTTGCATAGCATCAGCCAAAACTTGTCAAACTGAACACTTAAAATAGGTGCATTTTTATATATGTAATTTACACTTTAATAAAAATAATAATTTACAGTGTAAAATATTAAGAAAAAAAGGAAGAGAATCTCTATGACTTAGTCATTGTTTAATGTTGGGGTAAGAGAAAGAGAGTCTAGAATGGGGTGAGCAATCCTGGGGAATTGGATGAGAAATTCATTTGTAATGCTAACTTTGAGGTATCTGTGGGATGACCAATATGCAGCTCTAAATAAAGATCCGGTGCCCAGGACAGAAGGTCACACTAGAGAGGCAGATGAGAACTCCTCACGCATACAGGTAAATTTAGATAAATTGCTGACCTAAACATAAAGCCCTGAAAGAAGAATGGATCTAAAAAAAAAAAAAAAAATGGATCCAGCCCTGGCCAGTGTGTTCAGTTGGTTGGAGTGTCGTCCCATACACTGAAAGGTTACAGGTTCAATTCCCGGTCAGGGCACATACATAGTTGTGGGTTTGATCCCCAGTCAGGGTTCATATAGGAGGCAACTGATTGATATTTCTCTCTCACATGGATGTTTCTCTTTCTCCCTCAAAAAAATAAAAAGGAATTGATTCATACCTGAAAGTGTTTACCAATCTCACCTGCATATGTTCTGTCTATAAAACATCTACCAGTAAAAAGAAACTTTCATCACTGCTGCTGATTATAAAGTATTACAGTTCTTTGTTTTGAAAAGCCCTCTTCTTTCAAGCTAAAAGAGGTCTATTTCTAGTATTTCTTTCATCTGAGAGCTGTGATTTACTTCAACCATTGTTGTCAGTTTATGTTTCCATCTCCAATCAGTTTGTTTCCATCTATAATTAACGCCTTTTCTTGTGGAAGAAAACAGAATTCCAAGAGTTCTGAGTATATGGCAATGGGTGATGTCATCTTATTATCTTACCTAATTATAGACAAACATGTAAATTGACCATACCTCCACTATGCCCACAGCCAATCAGAGTGAGTATGTTAATTTAGAAGGCCAAAGATGGTGGCCACCTAGCTGCTCCATGGGCAGAGTGGCCAGGCAGGGCAGGACGCCTGCTATGAGAGGGAGAGTGGAGCAGGGTGAGGTGGGCGGTGGCGGGGGGAAGGGGCCGCACACATGGGCAGCGAAGGGATCTACAGGAGCAGAGTGCCGCAGTGAGGACAAGACTGCAGACTCCAGAGTCTGCAGCGAAGACGAAGAAGGCAGACTCTGGCCGGGGTCTGCAGCGAAGACAAAAAGGCAGACTCCAGCTGGAGCCTGCAGCAAAGACAAAGATGGCAGACTCTAGCTGGAGTGAAGGCCTGGGTCCCGGGTGCCGGAGGAAAACCGGTGCTGGAAGCCAAAGGAAGGAAGGACTATTGCACAAATCTCTTCGTGCAACAAGCCTCTACTGTTTTTAATAAAGATAACAATTGTAGAAAAAAAAAAAAAGAATCATAATCTGGGAATAATGAAAACCCATGTAAATCCCTGTTAATCTCAACTACACTCCCACTGAAGCAGCAAACACACAAAAAACATAAGTAAATCCTATCTTGAGTGGTTAATGAAATTAGCAAGAGGAACTCAAATCCTGGCTTTCTATCTATAGACTGCAATTGGCCCTAACCGGTTTGGCTCAGTGGATAGAGCGGACTGAAAGGTCCCAGGTTCGATTCCAGTCAAGGGCATGTACCTTGGTTGCAGGCACATCCCCAGTAGGAGGTGTGCAGGAGGCAGCTGATCGATGTTTCTCTCATCAATGTTTCTAACTCTCTACCTTCTCTCTTACACTCTGTAATAAATCAATAAAATATATTAAATATATATATAAAAGTGCAACTGAAGAAGAGAAGTGATTCAAAATAGAGGCAACAGTGCATTAAAATGACAGGAGGTGCCTATAAGACCCTTAAAGGGAAGAAAATGGTACTGAAGCAGAGTTCACTGCCCTCAACAAGGGAAAAGGCAGAGGTGGAAGTTGGAGGCCCAGGGATAACACCTGGAAACCTGTTTTGTGTGGCCCAGACTACATGTTTATCATTTAAATTAACTGTTATTATTTGAAAAGTGGGACATTTTGCATTTTTAAAAAATCCAGATTTCTAGTTTCTTTTGGGAAAATCAGAAACTCTGGTAATATAAGTGTACTTTCTCACTTGAAACAATCAGCTTCAGTTTAACTAGGACATGTATTGTCCCAAGTCACCAGGGCCCCTCCCCGACCCCCGCATACACACACTAGAGGCCCAATGCATAAAGATTCATGCAAAAATGGACCTTCCGCCCTAGCTAGTTTGGCTCAATGGATAGAGCATTGGCCTGCAGACTGAAAGGTCCCTGGTTCAATTCCAGTCAAGGGCATGTACCTTGGTTGCGGGCATATCCCCAGTAGGGTGTGTGCAGGAGGCAGCTGATCGATGTTTCTCTCTCATCAATGTTTCTAACTTTCTATCCCTCTCCCTTCCTCTCTGTAAAAAATCAATAAAATATATATATTTTTAAAAATGGACCTTCCTTCCCCTGGATGCTGGCACCACCTTTGCTCTTGCCAGAGCTACCTTTTTGCTCTGACCCAGGGCCGCCTTTCCACCTTCCCACACTGCCCAGAGGCCTGGAGTGGCTGGAATGGTCCGCAACACCGGCATCATCACCATGGTGACAACACAAACTTCCTGCCCTGGCACTTGGCACCATTTTATGCAAATTAACCTGCCATCTTTGTTGGGTTAATTTGAATATTCACTCCTGATTGGCTGGTGGGTGTTGTGAAGGTACAGTCAATGAGCATGTTACTCTTTTATTAGGTAGATACACATGAAATTCAAATATGGGGGGGAGGCAGTGTCCCACAGCCTAGCCTGCACCCTCTCACAATCTAGGACTGCTGGCTCCTAACCACTTGCATGCCTGCTAGCCTGATCACTTCCTAACCGCTCCCCTGCTGGCCTGATTGCCCCCAACTGCCCTCCCCTGCAGGCCTGATCGCCCACAACTGCCTTCCCCTGCCAGACATCTTGTGGTGGCCATCTTGTGATGACGTGGGGGCGGTCATCTTGTGATGACACAAAGGCCACTTAGGCTTTTATTAGTATAGATATTTATTGATTGATTTCAGAGAAGGGAGAGGGAGAAAAAGAGAGAATCATCAATGTTGAGAAAGAATGATTACTTGGCTGCCTCCTACACAACCCTCACTGGGATAGAGCCTGAAACTTGAGTTTGTGCCCTGATGGGAATTGAACCATGAACTCCTGGTTCATAGGTCAATGCTCAACCACTGAGCTGGCTACACCCAGTCTTTTTACTCATTTTATCCCCATCTACTCCTACAGGTGCTGTGACACCTGATATAAAGGCTCAGAAAAACAGAAGTGTTCAAAGTTCTCAAAGGGACAAGACTATCCCTCTCTTTTCCTCTCTGTAAAAAATAAATAAAATATATTAAAAAGAAAAAAGAATTATGTGAGACAAAGTTCAGGAGATTAATTTCCTCTTGGAAGGAAGTAGAAGGAATGGGAGAGGAATACAAAGGTAGCACTGTATTTTGTGTTACAGTTCTACATTTGGATGGTGGGTTCCTATTGACTTAATTTTTATGCTTTATAACAATATATCACATATTACTCTTTTGTGTGCACAAAATAGTGCCAAATAAAACATCTTTTAAAAAAGAAACAGATGGGCCAAACAACAAAAACAATCTTGAAAAAGGACAAAGTTGGAGAACCCATACTTTCTGATTACAAAATTACTGCAAATAACCAAAACATTATAGCATTGACATAAGAACAGACATATCAACCAATGGAGCAAAACTGAGAGTCCACCAAAAAAAAAAGCATCTATGGCCAATTGATTTTCTACATGATGCCAAGACCAAAATGGCACTCAATGGATTTCTACATTTCAAAAGAATTAATGAATTAGGACCCCCTATATCACACCACATACAAAAATTAATTCAAAATGCATAAATGAGCCCTAGCTCATTTTTCTCAGTGGTTAGTGTTGGCCCTCGGATTGAAAGGTCCCAGGTTTAATTCTGGTCAAGGGCACATACCTTGGTAGCAGGCTTCATCCCCAGCCCCAATAGGAGCAAGGGGGAGGCAACCAATAGATGTGTCTCTCTCACATCAATGTTTCTGTCTCTCCCCCTCTCCCTTCCACTCTCTTTAAAAATTAATGGAAGAAATATTTTAGGGTGAGAACTAACAAAAAAATAAACAAAAAATGCATCAACAACCTAGACACAAGTGCTAAAACCAAAAAAACTATTAGAAGAAAATAGAAGAGTAAATCTTGTGGTCGTAGATATGGGATTCTTAGATACGATAGCAAATCCTTGAGCAAGGAAAGAAAAAAAAATAGGTAAATTGGACTTCATCATAATTAAAAATTTTTGTGCATCAAAGAGCATCATCAAGAAAGTGAAAAGAGCCATGGCCAGTGTGCCTCAGTTGAAAGGGCATCATTCTGTGCACCAGGAGGTTGCTGGTTCAATTCCCAGACAAGAGCACTTGCCCAGGTTGTGGGCTCGATCTCCAATAGGCAGCTGATCAATATTGCACTCTCACATCAATGTTTCTCTCCCCCTTTTCCTTCCTCTCGCTCTAAAAATCAATAAACTTCAAAAAAAAAAAGTGAAAAGATAATCTCAGGTGGTAGGATTTATTTGCAATTATATATCTGATAAAGATTTAATATGCAGAGCCGAAGCTGGTTTGGCTCAGTGGATAGAGCGTTGGCCTGCGGACTGAAGGGTCCCAGGTTCGATTCCAGTCAAGGGCATGTGCCTCGGTTGTGGGCACATCTCCAGTGTGGAGCGTGCAGGAGGCAGCTGATCGATGTCTCTCTCTCATTGATGTTTCTAACTTTATCCTCCTCTCTTCCTCTCTGTAAAAAATCAATAAAATATATTTTTTTAAAAAAGATTTAATATGCAGAATATATAAAGAATTCCTATAACCCAACAGTAATAAGATAACACAATTTTTAAATGGACAAAGTACTAAATAGGTATTTCTCAAAAAAGATACACAAATGACCAATAAGCACATTAAAAGATGTTCATCGTCATTAGTTATTAGGGAAATACAAATCAGAAACTACAATGAGATACCATTCATACCCACATCCAAAAAGTGAAAAATTACAAGTGTTAATGAAGATGTGAAGAAACTAGTACTCTATTACATTGTGGTGGAAACATAAAATGGTTCAGCCCTTGTGGAAAATAGTTACAAAGTCACAAAACTAAACACAGAATTACCACATGGCCCAGCCAGTGTGACTCAATGATTGTCAACTCAGGAATCAAGAGGTCACCAGTTTTTGTTTTAAATATATTGTTATTGATTTCAGAGAGAAAGGGAGAGGGAGAGATAGAAACATCAATGATTAGGAATCATTGATCAGCTACCTCCTGAATGCCCTCTACTGGGGATAGAGCCCACAACTCAGGCATGTGCCTTTGACTGGAATCAAACCCAGGAGCCTTCAGTCCACAGGCCGACGCTCTATCCACTGAGCCAAACCAGCTAGGACAAGGTCACCGATTTGATTCCTGGTCAGGGCATATACCCAGGTTGTGAGCTCAATCCCCAATAGAGGTGTGTACAGAGGCAGCCAATCAATGATGCTCCTCTTTCAATGATGTTTCTCTCTATATATTTTGCTCCCTTCCTCTCAAATAAATAAATAATACATTTATTTGTAAAAAAAAATTACCACTCACCCAGCAATCTGATTCCTAGATATATAGATATAGATATAGATATAGATATATATACCAAAAAAAACTGAGAGCACCTACTGAGGATTGAGCCTGCAACCCAGGCATGTGCCCTGACTAGAAATGGAACCATGACTTCCTGGTTCATAAGTTGAGCTATGGGGCCTGAGCACAGAAAATGTTTTGGTAATTAGCTGAAGGATTTCCAAATGAGTCAGATGAAGTTAATAGAATTTCCTATTTCTGTGCTAAACAGTGTGTCTATAATTACTAATTTTATCTGTTTACTGAACTATTTTTTTCCCCATTAAATTTCAAATGGATATGATGGGCTAATGGAGATAGAAATTGTATCTTTACTGAAAATATTGTGATCTCTTGACTATTTTAGATTATTTTCCCTCTGGAGGTTAGAGGTGTAACATTTCAAGGAAAATTTGGTATTCCAGATGGCAGGAGACACAGACTTCAATGTTTATTAGTCTCAAATATATCTTGATATTTTCTATGGTTCTAAAATGTTCTAATATTATCTTCAAGTTTATTTTTAAATTTTTAAAATCCTTCCCCAAAGATATTTTTCCATTGATTTTTAGAGGGAGTAGAAGACAGAGGAAAAGACAGGGCCCAGGTCAGGGAGGAGCATATAACCAAGGTACGTACCCTTGACCAGAATCGAACCCAGGACCTTCCACTGAGCCAAACTGGCTAGGGCTATCTTCAAGTTTATATTTATCTCTGCTATTTTGATTTATTCAGACTAAGAATTTTGAGCCTTTCATATTCCATTGTACAAACTGGTCTCAAATTGTACTCTTTTTCCAAATTCTCACATTAATTCTAAGTTAGTACTGATTCAATAATTACCATCAAATGAATAAGTATATTAGTATTACTCTGCACTACACACTTTTTTAAATGTATTTTATTGATTTTAAAAAATATATATTTTATTGATTTTTTTTACAGAGAGGATGGCAGAGGGGTAGAGAGTTAGAAACATTGATGAGAGAGAAACATTGATCAGCTGCCTTCTGCACACTCCTTCCTAGAGATGTGCCCGCAACCAAGGTACATGCCCTTGACCAGAATCGAACCTGGGACCCTTCAGTCCACAGGCTGATACTCTATCCACTGAGCCAAAGCGGTTAGGGCTAAACATTTTGTTACATATTTA
This sequence comes from Lasiurus borealis, assembly GCA_004026805.1. Lineage (NCBI taxonomy): Eukaryota > Metazoa > Chordata > Mammalia > Chiroptera > Vespertilionidae > Lasiurus > Lasiurus borealis. The sequence continues at coordinate 62,832 of PVJN01004344.1, read as the reverse complement.
TATTTTGTGTCCAGTATTTCAATATTGGATAATAATTTCAGTTGTGGGTGCCACTGTATCATGTTCCTGGCATAAAAGGCAAAAGGCTTCTTATGCCTCTTTTTATCAAATCTCTTTTGTATTTAATAAATTCAATCTGGAGAATTAAAAGAGAGAATCTATGTATATAAAAGCTCAAGCAACTAGAACGACCAGTCGCTATGATGTACACTGATCACCAGGGGGCAGATGCTCAAAGTAGGAGTTGCCTCCTGGTGGTCAGTGTACTCCCAAAGTCAACCTCCCCTGGCTGGCCAACCTTCCATGATCCCTCCTCTCGGCCCCTGGGCTGGGACAGGAAACCAGTGGTAGGTGGCAGCAGACACAGTCCCTTTCCCAGGGGGGCTGAAGGCCAACCTCCCGTGTCCTGTCTCTCCCCCTGGCCGGCAGGCCCTGATTGGCCCACTGCCCACCCACTATGGTGGTGGTGCAGAGACGAGGGAAAGGGGTGGAGGCACGGAACCACTTGACAGCGGGTCGCCAATGATAGCAGCATCAGCATCCAGTGACCATTCCTTCCACGCCCAGCCTAATGGCCATCACTTCCTCTCCAGCTGGGCTCTAATTGGTCTAGCCCCAGTTGGCCCTGATCACCAGCCAGGCCTAAAGACCCCACCCGTGCATGAATTTCATACACTGGGCCTCTAGTTTTTAGATATACAGCAATAATATCTGTCCTACTGATGTAATAATTTGTGAAAAGAAAGCAAAGGTATGCATCCAGGAGGTGGCTTTGTCTCTTACCTTGCCATTGAGAACGATGTTCTGACTTCCGCACAACACTGACTGGCGACTAACTTTGTTCCCAGATGCCTGTAAGGAAACAGCAGGACATGAGAGGGAGCAAGCTGAGTGGGTTTTGAGCTATAGGTTTCCATCAAGAAAGTTCATATTGGAGAGAAAGACTTGAAAAATAGGGTGTAGTCTACAAATGAATGAGTCTAGAATTTTAACAAAGCAAAGGTGGATTAGGAAACTATAGAGATTCAAGGAATAGATCCAGAATTTGGATGTGGTATGTCTGTCTATAGCCTAGTAGCATCAGAGACGTGGATCCAAGTCCCAATTCTACACCTCAATTTTAAAACTCTAACCCCAGGATGACTTCATCAGTGTCATAGTTATGAGAATTCAATGAAAAACAAAATTATAGTAGTAACGTTGATTGTGCAATGTACACACATCATACATTGACTATAAAAAAACCCAGTCTTTAGCACATAGTAATCAATTACGACAGGTTCGTTTTTAAAAGCCAGAAGTCTGGAGCTGTAATTAATATTAGGATGGACGACACTTGTCCTGCTTTCTTGAAAGCACTTTATCTCTACGAGGAAATCGGGATTCAATGAAAAAGCCTAAACTGGCCTTTTAAGGAATAAATAAGGCCAGACCTATATACGCCCATACATGCCACAGGAACCCAAGGTGGGGCAGGGACAAGATGGGGGCACAGGCCCAGAGGGACCCCGGCTTGAAAAGGGAAGCGCCGATATGTGGACACCGCACACCGTCTCGATGTACTCAGACTTGTTGTAGAGCAGTTCGCCCAACTCCATGGCCAGCTAGTCCTCTAACCAGCCCGTCGGGCCCCAATCAAAGCCTGCCAGCCGCTCAGTTCGCCGGGGATGCCGGAACTCCCGGCAAGCGCTGCACTTCCGCTCCCAGGCTGCCTCAGGTCTCATCCTCACCTCCGGCCTCCGCCCCACGAGGCGGCCCCGCCCCGCGCTCAGCAGTCCCGACTACGCGTGCGCGAACCAGCGCGGGACTCCATTGGCCTAGTTGAGAGCGCGCGGGAGCTCGCTGGTCGCGCCCTGCGAGTTCCCCGCGCGCCCCATTCCTTCAAGGGGTGCTGGCTTGGCCCGGGCCCACAGGAGTCCTCGAGTCCACAGCCCCGGGGCCGGCGACGGCTGCTCTTCCCGTTCGTTCGCCGGCCCGATGGAAGAACCTCCTGGGAAGTCCCTCAGTTTTGAGGAGAAGGAAAAGGTGCGGGGGTGCGGGAATGGCTGACCCGGAACTCTGACCCCTTCGCCTGGATTGTAGGACGGTCTGCGTCCCCGGCGACCGCGCCACACTGACCTGTGGCCTGCACTCTTCAGACTCGCGCTGCCCAGGGAGTGGAAGTGTGGAAGAGCGCTGTACTCGCCTGATGGCATTTAAAGACACTTTTTTTTTTTTTTTTGCAGCACTAACACATAAATACAAAATGTAAAACTAGACAAAGCTAAAGTCCCCTTTGACACCTCCCGCTGCCCCCACACTCTCAGCCGTAGCTTTGCCCACCCACCCCAATCTTAGGTTGGTGCAGGGGCGCCCTTGCAGTCTAACCACCAAAAAGTGGTGTGTTATTTTTTGGAAAGGAGAATGTTCATACATGGTACAATCCAGATGATTCTGCAGCTTCCGTTTTCCTTCTCCATGATTGACATCCATGTTAGTACATGTTTATCGACCCAATTTTTTAGGTTCTGTATACTATTCTGTAGTATGGAAGTGCCATCTTTAGCTATTACTCTGCTGAGAAACTTAGGTGGTTCCTGCTTTTGCTTCTACAACAGTAACAGTGTTGCTCTAGCCAACTTGTGTTTATGCTGATATTAGCTAGAATGTATCTTGTTCTGGCTGTTCCAAGCTTTGTGCTGCACTCTTCATTCACATTAACTCAGCAGTCCTTTTCCCGGCCTACTTTCTTTTTCTTTTCTCTTTTTAATTTCAGAAAGAGGAAAGGAGGGGGCGGGGAGGGGGAGAAACAATGATCAGTTGCCTCCCACAGGCACCTGGGGATGGAATCCGCCTTTACGGGGAACTGAACCCATCATCTTTTGGGATATGGTGACACCCCAACCGAGCCATGCCAGCCAGGGCCCGGCCTACTTTTCGTGGGGTAGCGGGTGGTGAGAAGGGCATTTACAAGTCAAGATAATTTCCAGATAATTGATAAGCTGGGTGACTAATAGGACGTTGTAAGAAGCAGTCTGGCATAGATTTTAGAGTACAAACTAGAGCTGGACTGCATGGGTTTGAATTCCATACCATTTATAAACTGTGATCTTAGACAAACTGCTTTCCCTTTGAACTTCCCTTGCCATCTCCTTCAGACTCAGGTCTAGGGTCAAATGGTAATCCTTAGAAATGATTCCTGGCCACCCTTTCTAAAGTAGTCCATTCCCGAAACTCAGGAGCTCCCTGTTTACCTAGATATTGACTACCATGTGAAATCATGTTTGTTTTCTGTTTATTATCTGCATCATTTACTATCTATAAGCTTGACCACACTATATGTCTAGCACCCGATACCCTTAGGAACTGATACAGCTATTGTCCCCAGGGGGTAGAAAGATATCTGGACCAATAATTGACAAATAAGAGATTCAATTTTCCAAGTGAATGTATGAGGGTGACAGTTCTTTGTTAATCCTCGCCTGAGGATATTTTTTCCATTGATTTTTAGAGCAAGTGGAAGGGAGGGGGAGAAACAGAAACATCGATGTGAGAGAGACACATCAAATGGATGCCTCCTCTCGGTTCGGATCCGAGTCATGGCACCACAAAAAAAAAAAAATAAAATAAAATAAATGGATGCCTCCTGCAACATCCCATGGGGCTGTTGGGGCTGGGGGGGGGGGGTCAAGCCTGCAACTGAGAGGTACGTGCCCTTGATCAGAATTGAGCCTGACTCTTCAATCTGAGGGCCAAAGCTCTATCCACTGAGTAATGGGCCAGGGGAAGAGTGACAGGTCTTGCTACTTCTGAGGATCTCACAGTGAGAATGAGGTCTGGGGGAACAGAGAGGTAAACAGATAACAGTAATAAATACCATGAAAATGCCATGATAAAGGAAGCATAAAGGAGAAGTGGACTCTCTACCTGGATTGAAAAAGAGCCTAGAAGTCTGTTTCAGGGAAATAAAAATCTAAGCTGAGGCATGCAGAATGGGTAGGAATCAGCAAAGTGAGTTGGGGAAGAAACGCTGCAGGTGAGAACAATCTGTGTAGAGGTTCTGAGACAGTAGAGGGCTTGGTGCTTTGTGAGAAAGTAATGTGGGCTAGTGCCCTTCGCTCCTCTGGCTGAAGGACCAGCGGAGCACAGCACACTCATGTCTGGTAGGCACTACTGTATCCCTTATTTTTCCACTGCTCAGAATGGTCTGGTATTTTTCTTCTTTCAGTTGAAGGAAAAATTAGCATTCTTAAAAAGAGAATATAGCAAGACTCTGGCCCGTCTTCAGGTAAGTGAATCGTATTCTTTCAAATTGAGGCAATTCTTCATCATAATGAAGCGTTAAAAAAATTATTTGCCCTTAAATTTGTTCCTTGAGCTGCTTTTGCTTTCTCTAGCGGGCCCAAAGAGCTGAGAAGGTTAAGAATTTTATTAAGAAAACAGTAAAAGAACAAGATTATTTGCTCCAGCCAGAAGTTTCACCACAGCTAAACCACTCAGGTAAAGCTAACCACTCACTTTTGCTTGCTTGCTTATTCATTTTCCTGGTGTATTTGGCTGTGGTTCTTTTCCTCTTGAGGATGCAATGGACTCTTTAAAGTGCACAATTGGATGGTTCTTTATATATATTCACAAGAGCGTGCAAACATCATCACTATTTCTAGAACACTTTCACCATTCCCAAAAAGAAACCCCTTACCCATCCCACCCCTAAGTCCTGGCAACCACAAATCTACTTTCTTTATCTGTGGATTAACCTTTTCTGGACAATTCATATAAATGGAATCATATAATACATGGTCTTTTGGGACTGGCTTCTTTTACTTAGCATAATGTTTTCAATGGTCATTCACCCAAATATACATACATACAGGTATGCATCATTACCCATTCCCTTTTGCAGCTCAATATGTTCCATTGTATAGGTATACCATCGTTGGTTAACCCTCACCTGAGGGTATTTTTTTCCCATTGATTTTTAGAGCGAGTAGAAGGGAGGGGAGAGGCAGAGAGAAACATTGGTGTGAGAGAGACATGCATCCTGACTAGGGCCAGGAATCAAGCTTGCAACTGAGGTATGTGCCCTTGACTGGAATGGAACCCATGACCCTTTAGTCTACAGGCCAATACTCTCACCATCTACCCAAACCAGCCAGGGCAAAGTACCATCATTTGTATATCCATTCAGCATTTAATGGACATTTGGTTTGTTTCTGATTTTTGGCTAGTATGAATTTGGGCTATTAAGCTACCATGAACATTCATATACAAACATTTGTGTAGATATTTGTTTCCAATTATTTTTTATATATGCCTAGGCATGGAATTGCTGGATCATATGGTAATTCCACATTTAACTTTTTTTTAAATTGATTTTTGGAGAAGAGAGAAAGAAACATGAATTTGTTGTTCTACTTATTTATGCATTGATTGATTGATTGATTGATTATATGTACCCTGATTTGAGGATTCAACTTGCAATTTTGGCTTATCAGGACAATACTCTAACCAACTAAGTTAATGAGCTAGGGCTATGTTTAACTTTCTGAGGAATTGCCAAACTTTCCTATAGCAGCTGCACCATTTTGTATCCCGCTACAATGTGCATAAGGATCCCAATTTCTCCACATCCTCGCCAGTACTTATAATTTACCATTTTAAAATTATAACCATCCTGATGGATGTGAAGTGGTTTCTAATTTTGGTTTTAATCTGCATTTCTCAGTGACTAATGATGTTGAGCATTTTTTTCATGTGTTTAGAGACAATTTGTCTATCTTCTTTAGAGAAATGTCTATGCAAGTCCTTTGCCAATATTTTAGTTAGGTTATTTGTTTTTTAATTCTGGGGTTGTATGGGTCCTCATATTGTAGCTATTTGACCCTTATTATATGCATGATTTATAAATACTTTCTCTCATTCTATGAAAAATAAACTATGCTTTCAGTTGGATTATTTATTTAGTGCTCTTTTTCCCTCTCGACTTTTAGTAATTACCCTTAATGCTTCATTATTGGAAAGATTTTTTAAAATATATTTTTATTGATTTCAGAGAGGAAGGGAGAAGGAGAAAGAGAGAGAAACATCAATGATGAGAAAGAATCATTTATAGGCTGCCTCTTGCGCACCCCACACTGGGGACTGAGGCCACAACCTGTGCATGTGCCCTGACTGGGAATCAGATCATGACTTCTTGGTTCATAGGTTGATGCTCAGACTACTGAGGCATGACAGTACGGCTGGAAAGATTTTAAAATTAAATTTCTACATATGTACAGAGAAAAGTGTCTGGCTGGAAATACTGTAAAAAACAATGGTCATGCCCTAGCTGGTTTGGCTCAGTGGCTAGAGTATCAGCCTGCTGACTGAAGGATCCCAGGTTCCATTCTGGTCAAGGATACATGCCCAAGTTGCAGGCTTGATCTCCAGTAGTGGGCATGCAGGAAGCAGCTAATCAATGATTCTCTCTCATCATTGATGTTTCTCTTTGTCCCTCTCCCTTCCTCTCTGAAATCAATAAAAACATACTAAAAAAAAACAATGATCATTTCTCATGTTAATACTTAGATCATTTATAATCATAAAATTGGAAGCTATTGAAATAGGAATGAGATATTAAAATTACTTGAGCCCTGGCCAGTATGGTTTAATTGGTTGAGTGCACCAAAAGGTCACTGGTTCCATTCCCAGACAAGAAACATGCACAGATTGCAGATTTGATTCCCAGCAGGGTGCATACAGGATGCAATGGATCGATGTTTCTCTCTTGTATCTATACTTGTCTCCCCCTCTCTCCCCTTCTCCCTACCTCTCTGTCTCTAACATTAATAAAAATGTATTTTTTTTTAAAATTACTTGAGCCAAAAAAAAACAAACATGAAATAAAAAATTAAGTGAGATATGGGGAATGGGGAGATATTGGTCAAAGGGTACAGAGTTTCAGTTACACAGAATGAATAAATTCTAGGGAACTAATGTACAGCATGGTGATAATAGTTAATTGTGCATGTATATTGTGTACTTGAAATTTGCTAAGAGAACTGATCTTAAGTGTCCTCAACATACACAAAGATGTTGTAACTATGTGAATTGATGGATGTGTTAATTAACTTGATTTTGGTAACACTTTGCAATGTATACATATATCAAAATATCACATGTATTTAAATTTATATAGTTTTTATCAGTTGTACCTCTATAAAGCTGCAAAAAAATTAAGAAAAAAATGACTTCAATAAAAATAATCTTTTAGTTTAAAAGTCATTCTTTCTAGCACAATTCTATTTGTTTACATTTATTTAAAATTATTATGGCCCTGACTGGTTTTGCTCAGTGGATAGAGAGTTGGCCTACAGACCAAAGAGTCCCAGATTCCATTCTGGTCAGGGGCATGTACCTAGGTTGTGGGTACATCCCCAGTGGGGAGTGTGCAGGAGGCAGCTGAATCAATGTTTCTCATCGATCTTTCTAGCTCTCTATCCCTCTCCTTTCCTCTTTGTAAAAAATCAATAAAATATATTTTTAAATTATTATGATTAGATAATAAAAAACTCGAACTTTGATTTGCTTGAATGAAATACATTTGACTCAAGTAAATATTTATATGTAATATTTAAAAATAAATGTGGACTTTTTGGTTTCACTTTAAAAGGAAAATATTAATTATATAATTTTTTTTCCTTAGAACCTAAAACTAAAGTATCTTCTTGTGATGTGTTACAAATCAACGAAGAAACTGGAGACGTTGAACCTGAGTCCTCCAATGCTGGCCATGGCCCAGTGGAAGGAGTACACATACAGAGAACAGATGATATACAAGAGCATTTTGCCTACAGTGTCAGTGACCCTGATGGTGAGATAAGGCAGAGTAAGCAGCCAGGGCAAAGAAAGAAGCAACAGAAGAGAACATTTATTTCACAAGAGAGGGAATCTTTCTTTGACACTGATCTACTTATCCTGTCTAGAAAAAAACTAAAGGAACAAGAAGAAATCAATAGAGAAAATCCTGAGACATCTGTAGCTAAAATAAGAACTAACTTTCCAAGTCAGTCTGACCTTCCAGATTGTCAAGCACCAATTACAGAAACTAATGGAGGGAGTGTATTAATTCCACCAAATGCCAAACCACAAAGCAGTGTGGGTGCTCTTTTAGGAGGGAATCATTTCTCTAGGGTGTCCCCATCTCCTTGGAATACTCCATCAGACAGCAGTAGTGGTCAGCACCTTCAACATAAGCCTTCTAAAAGGAGCTATCATCTTACTGCTCATGGCTTAAAAAACATTAGCCCTACCTCATCTGTAAACTTAGAGGCACAGGACAAAAAAATGACTGTCTTTACAGGTAACCCTGAGGTAAATAAAACTTTAAGTCCAAGTGGCCAACTGCCTAGAAGTGCTGACGTAGAGGCTGATAATGCATATTCTGTAAATGAATTCTCTTATAACTTATTAGCAAATGAAAACCAAAACTTAAAAGAACAAAATCACACAAAGAAGTCTTCAGTATCTTCCAATAGTGCTCTTGAAGGTATAAATGAACATTTTCAGGAAAATGAGGTTCTGAGTCAGTGTAAAAGTCTTGGCCCAGAAAAAATCTCTCCTGTTTCTGCAGAAAATCAAGCACATTCTTGCAGCATGCCCGAAGGCCTTTTTCCTGGGGAGTATTATGTAAGAACAACACGACATATGTCAAATTGCCAGAGGAAAGTAGCCCTGGAGGCTGTAATTCAAAGTCACTTGGGTGTCAAAAAGAAAGGCATTAAAAATAAAAAGGAAGCTACTAAAAATTTAACATTTTCCAATGAAGAAACTAACCAAGATGAATTTAGGGTGTGTGACAGGTATACAGAAAAAGCAAGTTCCAGAAGTCTTTTTCAGAGACTTCTCTCACTAACTGAAGTCAGCTCTCCCACAGGGCACACCGCGGATGATTTTTGTAGGATCTCGGTTACCCAGTCCTCTGGAAGAAGACACAGAGGGGAAAGGAAGTCAATCTGCACCCCTGCATTACATCATCATGGACTACTTTTGCCCACTTCTGACACATCAGCTGTTAATAGATCCAAGGACAAAGATCATAATGAAAAAGCAGTTATTCATGGTAAGAGGAAGTTCAAGGTAAATCAAGGTATGGTTGAGGATGCTGATGACGATGGCCTCTAATGCTTATTATGTGCCTGGCCTTTTCTAAATGTCATACAGACACTATCTCATTGAATCATCACAGGAGGTAGCATCTGTTTTTATCTTCACCTTACAGATAAAACGAAGGCATAAGGAGATTAAAGTGCTTCATTTTATTAAAGTGACAGAACTGGGGTTCAGACTTGGCCATGTGATGCTAGAGTTCACTATTTTGGTTGGAAAAGTTGACACAGTGGGAAAATATATTGGAAGCTTACCTAAAATTAGTCTTTATCCAAGGGTAGAAATATAACTAATAGGGAAAGTGTTTCTAAAGTAAAATGAAATATGTGTCAGAGTAAGAGGTCATTGACAAACTCTCACAGGAATGATTGTGGAATAAAATACAATCAGTCTGAGCAACTTTTTTGAATAAAGTAGCCAATATAATCTTTCTGAGCTCTGTGGGATACAAAATTTTGGAAGCTGGCAAGTGAATATTTATTCATTTACTTGGGAATTACATATGATAAACTGAGCATGAAAATTCACTCTGCTTCTATACTAGAGGTCAGCAAATTTTCTGTATAGGACCATGTAGAAAATTGTGCTCTATCAGAGCTACTCAAGTAGAGTGCAAAAATAGCCACAGACAACATATAAATCTGATCATATTCCAGTAAAACTTATTTACAAAAATAAAGCCTGCTTTTTCTATATTCTTGGACTCAGGCTCTTGCCTATATGCTATTATTAATCTGTCTCTCTTTCTCTCTCTCTCTCTCTCTCTCTCTGCCTCTCTCTCTCTCTCTCTCTCTCTATATATATATATATATATATATATATATATATATATATATCTCATATATACATATATATATGTATGTGTATGTGTATGTATATATATAAAGCCTAAGCGACCGAACAACTGGTCATTATGACATGCACTGACCACCAGGGGGCAGACACTCAATTCAAGAGCTGCCCCCTGGTGGTCATGTGCTTCCATAGCCAACCTCCCATGGCCCCAATCACTGGCCAGACTAAGGGACCCCACCTGTGCATGAATTCATGCACTGGGCCTCTAGTTAAAAATAAGAGTCATTATGATGTATCATCTTGTAAGTCAATAAGAATACAAAAGAATAGAAAGTAGGGCAATATAATAAACTACAAACTTTCTTTTGTATATGTTGACATAATCTATTTTAGTAACCTGCAGCTACATTTAAAAAAAAAATTTTAAGTGACCTTCACATATGAGTAATTCAGTGACATTTAGTACATTTATAACATGCAATCATGATCCCTACCTAGTTCCAAAACATTTCATCACCGGTCGTGGAAACTCTGTACCCACTAAGCATTTGATGGTCATTTCTTCTCGACCAGCCCTTGGCAACCACCGATCTATTCTATATGGGTTTGCTTATTTCATGTCAATTATACAATGTGTGATATTTTATGTCTGGCTGCTTTCATCTTGCTTTCAAGATACATCCATGTTCTAGCATGTATTAGTACTTCATTCATTTTTTGTGGCTGAATAATCCATTGTATATATATATATACATGTACTAGCATTTATTTATTCATTTATTAGGTGATGGATGCAGCTGCATTTTGAATGGTATAGAAAAGTTCCAGTTGCTAAGAATCCTATATAATAAAATCCTAATATGCAAATCGACCAATGGTGGAATAACCCATCACTGTGACGCACACTGACCACCAGGGGACAGGTGCTAGATGCAGAAGCTGCTCCCTGGTGGTCATTACGCTCCCATAGGCGGAGCATTGCTCAGCCAGAAGCTGGGTTACGGCTGGCAAACACAGCGGCCGTGGTGGGAGCCTCTCCTGCCTCCGAGGTAGCCCTAAGGAGGAGTGAGCTCAGCTTCTGGCTGGCAAACACAGAGGTGGTGGTGGTAGGCAGACATCCCCTGAGGGGTCCTAGACTGCAAAAGGGTGCAGGCCAGTCTGAGGAACAACCCCCACCCCCATCCCTCAGTGCACTAATGTAATGCACCAGGCCTCTAATAGTAAACAACTTTTTGCTTGAAAAGGGGACTAAGTTTTCTTCAGTGAGAAAAGCCAGCATTTTGTAGACTGTATTCTGATAGTTTGTTAGAATCAGTTTTAGAGCAGAAAGGACTTTAGAGATTCTTAGTCCACTTCCTTTCTGAGGGACCAGGGAAGATGAAGTGCATTGACTTGCCCAAAGTAGCACATGTCAGTGGCTGAGCCGGGACTAGACCCCTGTTGTCCCCCAATTAACTCTGTCAGCAACTGTTTGGGCAGCTGTACAAGGAGAGCTGCTAGTTAATCACAAACCTGATTTTTGAACTATTTACTGAGGTTTCAGGGTCATGGAGGGGGAAAGTGATGAACCTGTTATACACTGTTGGAGTTTAGAAGTGCATTGTTTTTTGGGGGGTTAATGTCTCTTGTTGGTATTTGCTATTGTTGTTCCTTTCTATTTTAGGAAAGGAAGGTTACTGCCAAAAAGAGGACTTCTTTTCCATTAATAATGCTTATTTAGCTTTGGGCGTTAATGCTTCCAGTGCTCCGTCTCATAAGAATGAAATGCCAAGTTTAAAGCAGCTGTCATCTTTTCTCAAAATCACAGACTTTCAGTTACCTGATGAAGACTTTGGGTTTCTTAAGCTTGAAAAACTGAAGTTCTCAGAAAAACTGATTGAGCCTTTTAGATCAAACATGTATGGAGAGAGGCATCTGAAAGAGGGAAATTGTCTTGTTTTGGAGGAACTGACTTCTAAGCAAATCCACATGGGAATGAAGGACTTGGGAGGGGAACTGATTGTTCTATCAGGAAAAGCACCCCCTGAAATGCCAAAGAGAAAAAGCCAGCCTGGGCATAAGGGCATTTCTTCGTCCACATTACTCTTCACTCCTATAAATACTGTTACACCTGATGGTAATGGCAGACCGACAGCAGATATGTGCTCCCCTGCTTTCCCCATCTTGGGCACTACTCCAGCTCTTGGCTCCCCAACACACACTGACAAAGTATCTGCAGAAGTTGTTGAACTAACTTGCTCTTCACCCCAGCTTTCTTCTGGGAAAGCCAGTAATAGTAAACAAGGCCACAGTTGCACCAGCCAACCAAAATTAGATGGCAGCCTGCATGTGACAGGAAGGAAGGAACAGCCTGATTGTGCCTATGATTCTGGCCCCCAAACAACACCCATCCCCACTGAGTCATGCCCTTCCAAAGAAAATCGGCTCTGTGGAAGCACATGCCTTGACTCGTGTAAACATTCCATCGAACAGGTACAATCTGCTTCCATTGTGACATTTTCTCTGAAGGAATGAAACACCTCAGTGACTTCTGTACATATTGGCTCCTCGGTGTTTAAGAATGCTTTGATATGCTTCCTTAATAGGATATCACTGTAAATGTTTAAGTTCATTCTGGGGGAATTAAAGTTAATTTTAAAATGTGTTTAATAATGGTTTTGTCATCAGTAAAGCAGTTTGCCATAAGAAGTAGGCATTTTGATGAGTGAATGGTGCAGCAGATGTCCTACATAAAGTATAGATTAATGGTGTGACTTTTGTTTCTACAGACTGAATTTACAGATGTTCCTGCTTGTGACTGCTTAAACCCAGACAACCTACAATTGGTTTCAAAGTTAAAGGTCAGAACACTGATACCTTCTAATGTGTCTTTGTCTTACATGTAAAAAAGGTGATGAATAGGAAAACGGAGAATTTTATTAGATAGATTTTCTTTTTTTTAAAGTACATTTTTATTGACTTTATATAGGAAGAGAGAAAGAAACATCAATGATAAGAGAGAATCATTAATTGGCTGCCTCCTGCACTACCTCCATTGGGGAAACAAGCCCACAACCTAGGCATGTGTCCTGACCGGGAATCAAACCATGATCTCGTGGTTTACTGGTAGACACACTCAACCACTGAGCCACGTCAGCCAGGCTATCGTTTTTTATTCTTAATACTATTAAATAAATTTGGTAAAAAATGATTCAGAAAAACAGATTTAAGTTCTTTGTTTTTCACAGTATTTACCTGTATTTATATTTTGAAATCATCTGAAGAAGTTTGTATGTCAAGCTATTGCCAAGAAAGCTTAAGCTCATTAACTCAACTTATCTAAATAAAAATCGGATATTAACAGAGGGAGAGAAAAAAAGAGAAGTCATTTGTGATTCTTCTACCCAAATCATCAAATGTTTCTAGAAGAACCACTTATGGTGATATATCAGAAAATGGGTAGCAGTTCTTGATTGTGATGTAATGAATGGTTAATCTTTATATGCTGTGAGATGTATGTGGTTCTAAGAAATATAAATTACAATATTCTGTTAATGAGCCCTGGCCAGTTGGTTAGAGTCGTTAAATTTGGCATTCTAATATGCCAGGTTTGCAGGTTCGGTCCCCTGTCAGGGCACATACAAGAAGCAACCAGCGAATCCATAAAATAAGTGGAACAAGTTGATTTCTCTCTTTCCTCCCTCTCTCTTTCTCTGTCTTTCTTTCCCCCTTTCTTTCTCTCTCTCTCTCTCTCTCTCTCAACTCAATAAAATATTCTTAAACTGATCATTGCATTAAAAAACAATATTCTGTCAATGACATTTTAGTAAATCCTGAGAATTAGATTTGACCTGTGACTTAATTAACTTTGTAGTCATGGTGTAGAGTCTGGTTTCTCAATTTCAGCACTGTTGACATTAGGAGCTGGATAATTTTTTGCTGTGAGATATTGGGTGACCTGTGCATTGTAGAAAAAGCCAGTGATAGTAACAACCAAAATGTCTGTAGACATTGTCAAGTGTTCCCCAAGGAGGGTTGCAAAATTGCCCCCAGTTGAGAACATCTGGTACAGAAGAAAGAGCTTAAAACCCACATAAACTGTTTGCCAATTATTGGCTTTGTGACCTAGGCAAATCATTTAGCCTCTGAGCTCCAGATTCCTTTTTCAATAAAAGATACATAGTAATACTATGTCATTTCAAAGCTGTTCTTAAATCAATTTTAATAATTTAGTTTCTTCAGGAATCAACCATTTCATTGTATCTTCAAGTTTGTAAGTAAAATACCCCATTTCTAAAAAATATTTTTTTCCTACATCAAATTTAAGAGATTTGTCCATACTGCTGGTCTGATAGAAAATTAGTTTTTGGTTATATTGATTGTTAGTTGAAATTTTCACTTCCTATTTCGTTTACTTTTGTTTTTACCCTGAATAACGCCTTCCTTCTGTTTTTCATTGGGCTCCTTTTATTGCTCTTTTACTTTCTTGAGCTACTTGCTTACTTTATCTTCCTGCTTTTTAATAAATGCATTTATGATTGATTATACAATTTTTTGGGAAATCTTCCTTTGGCCACATGCTGCATGTTTTTTGTTTTTTGTTTTTCACACGCTGCATGTTTGGATGCCTGTGCTCTCCTTACTGTTCATATAGAAATAGTATGTTATTTCAGCCCTGGGGGGTTCATCAGGATGTTTAATTTCTAAGTGGGTAAGTTCTTATGAGCTCTCTTGGTGGTTAAATTTTAATATATTCTATTCTGGAGTAGTCTGTTCTTTAATTTCTTATTTTTTAAGGTTTTTGTTTGTGTGTTTTTTGAGAGAGGAAGAGAAAGAGAAACATCAATTGGTTGCCTCCTGTATGCGCCCCAACCAGAGATTGAACTCGTAACCTAAATCTGTTCCCTGACCTGGAATCCAACCTGTAAACTTTAGGTGTATGGTACTATGCCCCAACCAAGTGAGCCACCCAGCCAGGGTGGATCTATACTTTTTTTTTATTTTGCAAATATATTTTTATTATTTTTCCCCCAGGGCATACATGTACTTTTTATTAATGTATTACATGTGTACATATCTTCCCATTATGGAGCTATACTTTTAAATTACATCATGAAATGAAGGTGTATGAATAGTTTTCTTTTTTTTTAATATATTTTATTGATTTTTTACAGAGAGGAAGGGAGAGGGATAGAGAGTTAGAAACATCGATGAGAGAGACATCGATCAGCTCCTCTTGCACGCCCCCTACTGGGTATGTGCCCGAAACCAGGATACATGCCCTTGACTGGAATCGAACCCGGGACCTTTCAGTCCAGAGACCGACGCTTTATCCACTGAGCCAAACCAGTTTCGGCGGGCAGTTTTCTTTTAGTTACCTGTAAGACCCACCATGCCTCTATTTTGATCTGCATAAAACTTTCATTACACTAACTTTGTATTTAATTAATCCTTGTCATGCATCATTTTTCATATTTATTTTTTTCATAAAACAGACCTCAAGTATCCCTTTAGCATAACATTATTGCCACTCTGCTTAGAATCATTCAGGTTCCTGCTCTGTGGATGTAAGTGCCATGTGGTGGGAAATAGCTGGTGTCAAAGAGCCGTGTATCATAACTGCTTGTGAATATGCAGTTTCTCTTTGGAAACCTCTGGATACTGGGCAGTGGGAAAAAATGTATTCCTGGCACTTTGCAGAGGTGAGTCTAAATCTAAAAGAGATCTTGCAGTTATTTGCATGATAATGGATGGGCAGCTCACTGAAGCGAGTTGGGGAGGGTGGGGAGGTGGGGGGGGCAGCTCTGTGACTGCAAAACAGAACAGAGATAAGCTTTATTAGGAGAATTCAAGCATAACAGAAAAGTTGTGCAGAGAGCACCATGTCCCTGCCATCTGGTCTACAGTCACATTGTGCTTCATTAGCTTTATCGCACGCTCATCCTGAGGTGGATCTTGATCTCGATCTGATGAAGCAGCTTGGCATTTCTGTCTGTTCTGACTTCTAAGCATGCTGACACCCATCTTTCCTTCTGCTTTTCCGCATGTGTTTTCTTCCAGGTCCTGTCCACCTTCATACATATCTATCTGGTACGCTCCTAGTGGCTTACAATTTTTAAACTGTTTTTTCTCACCATATAAACATTTCTCCTTCATACTTATCTGTGTAGAATTTTATTTATATTTCCAGATTTATTCAGGCTTAATTGACAGATAAACTTGTAATATGTCTAACCTGTATTCATTGATCATTTGATATGTGTATACATTGGGAAAGGAATCCCACAATTAAGTGATGGGAACACATTCATCACTTTGCATAATTACCTTTTTTTTCTTTTTGTGAGTATCTTGAAGATCTAATCTCAGCAGATTTCATTCTTGTTCTCTAGTATATCCACAACTTCTTGCTCTGTGCTTGTGCTCAATAAATAAATATTTTTTCAGTGAATAAATTTATTTTAATGGTTGTATTGGCTCAAATGCTAGAATTTGCTTAACTTTTCCCCTGTTGGTTGGAGCATAAGCTACATTAATAAATCCTGCAGTAAATATTGTTACGCATGTAGCTTATTTGGATTTATGACTCATAAAAAAGGGGAGTTTGCTGAATTTTCTCACATTTCCAAATGTTGGAAACTATCCTAGTATAGTAAGAATAAAAACAAATGCAAGAAATTTTAGGAAATTTTGATTGATTAAAAATGAAACAACCAAACATTATTTTGGCTCTTATTTTATTTAGGTTCCAGTGTTACAGATAATTCCCATGCCTGATGTGTGTAATCTTGTGTGTGTGGCCTTGGGCAATTTGGAAATCAGAGAAATCAGGTGTGTAGTTCTCCAGAAGTTTTCCTTTTTTCTTTCACTTGATCCCACACTGAAGTTTCCTTTTAAAATTTGAACCTAGTCCTTTACTATTAAAGACTTATTTCTGCCCTGACCAGTGTGGCTCAGTTGGTTGAGCGTCTCGTGCACTGAAAGGGGCACGTGCCCTGGTTTCAGCCTTGATCCAAAACCTAGGCTTCCCTGCCCCACATACATGTCGTTAAAAGGTCAGCCAAATATTTAGGCAAAGATTTTAACAAGAGTTTAGGGTTCTTCTATGTCTCTCTACTTTTGGCTTTCTCTGCCTCACTTTCACGCTGAACCTGTAGGACAGAAGAGAAGCAGCCAGTGGATGTCTCTCTCACTCTCCCTCTCTCCATAAAATCAATTTTTAAATCTTATTTAAAAAAGAAAAGACTCCTGACTTCTCTGCATTTTTTCTTATGTTTGGCTTAGGACATTACTATGTTCCTCTGATGGGGGATGTGAAAAGCAGGTGCTCCTGAGGACTGGAAATATACACGCTGTGCTTGGTCTGACACAGAGGAGGCTAGTCAGCAGCAGCAGAACCCTCTGTGACCAGCAAATAGAGGTCATGACATTTGCAGAAGGAGGGTAAGAAAAGCACCAGATGATTTAACACCATCAGATAAAGAATGATTTCATCCTAGCATTTCAGAGACAGTTGGATCCCAGCATCTTGTCTTTCTATGCTGTGGGCATGGTGTCGCAGGTTCTGCTCAACACTGGAACGTAGAGCAGTTAGAAGGGTGGAAGCGGACATGCAGGGAGGATGCCAGCACAGTGGAGAGGCTCAGCAAATGTTACTTATTCCTTTTGTCTTCTTTGAAATCTCAGTGTGCCCCTTAAATATCCCAGGTACCTCAAGATTCTACACCTTTCTCTTGCTTCACACACTTGGTTTTCATGGCTTCAGTTACTGTCCAAATGCTGACTACTTGTGAGCATACATTTCCAGCTCTGAGCTCTTTCTTGACCTCTAGACCTGCCTGCCTCTTTATTAGACATCTGGGGTTCCCTCGGATTCAACATGTTGAAAACGAAGCTCTGAGTTTCCTCTGTGTCTGTTGTATACTTATTTATATACTTTATTGTGATCTGTCTTTTCTGGTAATAGATGGCATGTCTTTTTATAAACTACTGTAGTAATCTAGACAGGATAAATAATTATTTGCTTAAATTAGGGAAGTGTTAGTGGAGATGGGGAGAAGCAGACAGATTTGGGATAGGTGAGATGATAAAATCTTTTTTTAATAAATCTTTATTGTTCAGATTATTACATTTGTTTCTCTTTTTTCCCCCCATAGCTCTCCTCCACCCGGCTCCTACACCTCCCTCTACCTTTACCTCCCCCCCCCCATTGTCCTCATCCATAGGTGTATGATTATTGTCCAGTCGCTCCCTGCACCCCCCTTACCCTTTCCCCCTGAGAATTGTCAGTCCACTCCCTTTCTATGCTCCTGATTCTATTATATTCACCAGTTTATTCTGTTCATCAGATTTTTAATTCACTTAATTTTTAGATTCACTTGTTGGTAGATATGTATTTGTTGTTCATAATTTTTATCTTTACCTTTTTCTTCTTCTTCCTCTTCTTAATACCTTTTAGCATCTCATATAATACTGGTTTGGTATTGATGAACTCCTTTAGCTTTTTCTTATCTGTAAAGCTCTTTATCTGCCCTTAAATTCTGAATGATAGCTTTGCTGGGTAGAGTATTCTTTTCTTTATTTTTTGTTGATTTTTTTATAGAGAGGAAGGGAGAGGGATAGAGAGTTAGAAACATCGATGAGAGAGAGACATTGATCAGCCACTTCCTTCACACCCCCTACTGGAGATGTGCCTGCAACCAAGGTACATGCCCTTGACCAGAATCGAACCTGGGACCTCTCAGTCCGCAGGCCGATACTCTATCCACTGAGCCAAACCTGTTTCGGTCTGGGTAGAGTATTCTTGGTTATAGGTTCTTGCTATTCATCACTTTGAATATTTCTTGCCATTCCAGTCTGGCCTGCATAGTTTCTGTTGAGGAATCAGCTGACAATCCTAGGGGTGCTCCCTTATAGGTAACTAACTGTTTTTCTCTTGCTGCTTTTAATATTCTCTCTTTGTCTTTCGCTCTTGGCATTTTAATGATGATGTGTCTTGGTGTGGTTCTCTTTGCATTCCTTTTATTTGGGGTTCTGTGTGCTTCTTGGACTTGTAAGTCTATTTCTTTCACCAGATGTGGGAAGTTTTCAGGCATTATTTCTTCAAATAGGTTTTCAGTATCTTGCTCTCTTATTCTGACACCCCCCATAATTCTGATGTTGGTACACTTGAAGCTGTCCCAGAGGCTCCTTACATTATCTTCACATTTTTGGATTCTTTTTTTTCCTTGCTTTTCCAGTTGAGTGTTTTCTGCTTTTTTGTATTTCAAATCTTTAACTTGATTCTTGCGTTCCTCTAGTCTGCTGTTAGGTCTCTGTATAATGTTTTTTATTTCAGTCAGTGTATGTTTAATTTCTAGTTGGTCCTTTTTCATCCCCTCTTGGGTCTCACTAAATTTATCAATTTTTTCTAGGAAATTCTTGAAAAACCTTATAACTCTATGTCTAGTCGTTTGTGATCTGTTCCTTTGTCTTCACATTTTCACTATTCCGAAGAATTTCTGTGTTAGAATCAGCCTTATGATACAAAACTTGCAAAACTGCAAAAGCCTCTCTGTTGAGCTTGGATGGGGTAGAGTCTCAGGGCTTAGAGGACCACCTTGGCTTCCAGTCAGCCCCAACCTGCACCACCCTTGGATCTCAAGCAGTCTCTTGGTAATCGCTGGAGCCATCTTTGTGCGCATGCGCTCACGTTCCTCTAGACCACTGTCTTTCCGGCTCCCCTGCACTCTGGGAGCTGTATGAGTCTGGGTCCCCATGGTCTCACCCAAACTGGGATTCAGTGCAGTTAGAAGTGGCACAGTTGGGAGGCTCTGTCTCCCGTCCACTATAGAAAGCCAGCGGCACTATCAGCAGTCAGTCTTCTGTGTGCAGTGGTGTGCGTGCCCTCAGACCTTTGCCCTTTCGCAGCTCCCCTAAATTTCCGTGCACTCCTCCCTTTTCACAGTCCAGACTTCCCCCACATGAATCTCACCCAGAACTGGGGTTCAGTGCCGTAGGATAAGGGGTTCAGTGCAGTAGGGAGTCTCCATCTCCCTCCCACCAGAAGAAGCCAGCTAGGCACTCCAGCGCCCACTCTCTCCATGTGCACGTCTCCATACCTCAGCTTTTTGCAGCTCCTCTGAGTCTCTGTGAGCCCCTCTCTTTCCTTCTATGGTGTAGTTGTATTCTGTCTTTTAGTTATAGTTTTGAAATTGTTGTGCAAGGCAGCAGTTTAGATGTTCACCTATGCCGCCATCTTGGTTTCTCTCAAGATGATAAAATCATTAGCACTTGGTGATGGAGGAGCTAGAAAGGAGAGAGAAGGAAAATATCTAGGTTTCTGGGCCAGCCACCTGGGTGATGGTGCCATTCGCTGAGATAGGAATGCAGAAAGAAACACAAAGTTTAAGGAGAGAGCTGATGAAATTAGTTGGATATGATGAGTTTGTAGTGCCCACAGTATATCTAGGTGGATAATTAGAAGTAATGCATGTTTGTTGTAGAAAATTTAGCATATACATGTTTTCTGGATCCTTTTTCTGGTATTGGGTTAGTGTTTATTGTATAGAGTTCAATACTATGTAGAAGGGCTGCTTAGAAAGTGCTTTGCTACAAAATGCTGGGTTTTAATACTATTTTAAATGCAGAAGTGAAGAAAAACAGTTTTTGATGCCTCCTGAAGAGACTGTACTAACTTTTGCTGAAGTTCAAGGGATGCAGGAAGCTCTGCTTGGTACCACTATAATGAACAACATTGTTATTTGGTAAGTTTTCCCTCAAGATCCTCAGTTTTCTCTTCTGTAATATAAGGATATACCTCTAATTTCACAGGGTCATTAAGATAAGAGGCTGTAAATATGATAGTTTTTGTTTGTGTACTGTCAGATGCTAGATACTTAATAAGAATATCATATTAATTCAGACATTGTGAAAAGTACCAGTCTGACTATCAATGAATGAAATTTTATTGGCAAAAAAGTATGATTGTTTCTGCTTCTGGTTAATGCTTGAGTGGCTTCTACCAGAGACCAACTCTCCTACTTCAAGTAACTATAAACTCTGGAATAAATAGGCTCTCTGTAACTATAAGATGTCCTTCGAAAATCAATTAACTGAAGACACTGGAGAGTGAGAAAAAGAAGAAAGATACTGGAGGGGTTCGACCCTTAGAGATACTAGACAAGGTTCCTGTTCTTATGGCTTTTAGTAGAGGGCAGGCTCCACTCCACACACTTGAGTGGCCAAAAGCTCGATAGAAAACCTGATTTGTTATAGAATTGTACACCTGAAAAACTATAATTTTGTAAACCAGTGTCTCTCCAATACATTCTTTTTGTTGTTAATCCTAACCCAAGAATATTTTTCCCATTTTTTTTTAAGAGAGCGTGGAAGAGAGGGTGGTGGGAGAGAGAGAGAGAAACATCAGTCTGAGAGACACATTAATTGGTTACCTCCTGCACATCCCCCAACTGAGCCGGAGATAAAACCTACAATCCAGGTACATGCCCTTGACCTGGAATCGAACCCTCTGCTTTTTGGTCTGAGGACCAACACTCTAACCACTGACAAAACCATCCAGGGCTCCCAAATACATTTAATAAAAAGAAAACTTGCTGTCCTGCTGGTTCAGTGTGAAAGTGAGGCAGAGAAATCCCAAAAATAGAGAGCCAGAGAAGAGCCCTAACTCTTGCTATAATCTCTGCCTAAATATCTGACCTTTTAAATGACATATATATGGGCAGACTCAGGGAAGTCTAGGTAAGGCAAAAAGAACTAAACTAGGTTTTCTTCAACTGGAATTTGAGGTTAGCCAAGTTAACAGATTACTGTGGGGAGGCCAGAATCAGTATTCTTCAGGGAAACCTAAGAGAATCCAGAATTTATGTGAAGTGTCATTTGTGATGTCTAGAATATAATCCAGAATTACTAGATACATAAAAAATGGTTTATTATATGATCCAAATTAACTTTGTGATAGGGACAATGAAGTCAAGGAGTCCCCAGCCACCTCTCTTTCCTGATTACAGGGAGAACCATGCCTGGCCATCCGCACTTGCAGGGTTAATTTGTATTAGAAGAATAGTGATTTTTTTTTCCTCAGAAGCTTTTCCATTAACTATTTCCTTAGAGCCAGAATAGGTCTTGAAAAGAGAAAGTTATGATATTAATGTTACGATATTAAAGTTGTGATATTAACTATTACCTCCTTCTTCTGCACTGCCCATTGCTAACTTTCTGGGAGTAAAGTAGGAAAGCATGCCCCTGAGAGAAGCCTTGCCCTCCTCACCAGGGAGCCCTGAAATGGGACCATGTTCTACCCTGCCAGGATCCCTGTGCTCACATGTTCTGTCATCTGGAGCAGCAGGCTCCCACTTGGGCACTTTCCTCAGGTTTCAGGTCTTACTTGAGGACAGTGTTCTTTACAAAGTTCTCTTTTCTATTCTTTCTGTTATTTCTAGAGTCCAGACCTTCATTATTTAGATCCAAGACTATTAATTTAATCTACTAATTGCTATCAATCAATATTCAACCTCCAGATCATCTCTTATGCTATTATTTTATAAACACTCTTACTCCCAGCCCTCTCCCCTCCGCCCCAGAAAGAAAACCTTTTGTGGAGCTCATATTTGCATTCCTTCAGCTTCCACTTCCCAGGTTGTACTACAAAAATTCCCTTTTCAGTGTTCTATACACATTGGCTCCTTTTTTTCTTCCCATCCCTCATTTCCCCTCTTTTGCTAATAGTTGTCTTTTGGCATCCCATATATAATGGATCACAACAGAATTTGGGATTGGGGTGGGACCTCTGTACTAAGAGTAAGTTTGAGTCTTAAGGGGTACCTTCCCCCACAGTTGCCTTGAGTTCTGTCATATCACCTCAGCCCTTGTTGGCACTTCCCTGCTTGAATTCATGGGTCCTGATTTGTAATTTAGCGTGTGCTACTTTGTATTATGTAAGTCCCTCTTTGTATTATGGAAGTCCCTGAAGATAGTGCCACGTCTTATATCAGTTCTTAGTGCCTGTCTTAGCTGTTTGCTTAGGATAGCTACTAAAAGATGTATGGCTCACTCACACTGTCTATCAGAAGCTGTCTTTTACCTTTGGGCTCTCTGTAACTCTAAGATGTCCTTCAAAAAATCTATATACACTTTGCCATGGCTGGTTTGGCTCAATGGATAAAGTGTCGGCCTGCGGACTGAAAGGTCCCAGGTTCAGTTCTGGTCAGGGGTGTGTGTCTGAGTTGTGATCTGGGTCCTCGATGGGGGCAGAGGTGGGGGGGGGATGAATGCAGAAAATCAGCCATTCGGTGATTGTCTCTCATCATTGATATTTCTATTTTTTTTTCTCTCTCTCCCCCTTCCTCTCTAAAATCAATAAAAATACATTTTAAAAAATATATGTACATTTTAACAGCTGATAGCTCAATTTTGAAAACAAAATGTATTTTAATAAACACTGCCTTTATAACTATTCAAAGTATGTATATACCTTTTGGGGGATACCCTATACTTGTACATATAGTAATTATTTACCTTTCCTGTGGAACTCCTTATTTGTTGGATGCCTAAAGCAATTCATATTACACTCCAGGTTCAAATGGCGTGTTTTGTAATAATTTTTTCTGTTTTTATTGACTTTAGAGAGAGAAGAAAAGAAAGGAGAGAAAGGAATGGGGGGGGGGAGAGAAACATGCAGAACACACCCCTACTGGGGATGAGGACCCACAATGTAGGCATGTTCCCTGACCAGGAATCGAACTAGCAACGTTTGGTGCAGGGGATGACTCCCAGCCAACTCAGCCACACCAGCCAGGGTTCAAGTGGCTTGTTTTCTTGTTTTGTTTTGTTTTTGTTTGTTTGTTTTTTAAATATATTTTATTGATTTTTTACAGAGAGGAAGGGAGAGAGATAGAAAGTCAGAAACATCGATGAGAGAGAGACATCGATCAGCCGCCTCCTGCACACCCCACAGTGGAGATGTGCCCGCAAGCAAGGTACATGCCCCCGACCGGAATCGAACTTGGGACCTTTCAGTCCGCAAGCCGACACTCTATCCACTGAGCCAAACCAGTCTCGGCTCAAATGGCTGCTGAAGATTTAAATATTAAATGTGGGCCAACCTACATTAACTGAGTATCATCTTTCACTTATTTAATAGATATTTGAGTCTCTACTTCTCTATGAGGGATATAAATATGAATCCTGGTCCCACGGCCGCTAAAACCTAGTAGATAAACAAGATTGCTTCCCAGTTTCTAGTGTCACAATAATAGAGATTTGGACAGAATGCTTTGGGATTTGGGGAGAGAGCAATTACTATCCATAGAACATGCACTAACCTCTGTAAGGGGTATATCTCCTCTGGTGTCCCTTGTATGAGGAAAACCTTGCATAATTACATGAGAATTTAGCTTCCTGTCCTTAGTTTTGTATACAGTACCTGGGCCATAGAAGTTCAGAAGTATGTACAGAATGATTACATTCTATCCTATTACAGTATACAGTATATTACATTAAAAGTAAGGCATGTGGACAGGACTATATATGGAATTGGAGGTGAGGAAATTTCTGTGGACTGGTGTAGAAAGGGAGGAGTGAGAGAGTCTAAACTGAGCTCATGCTGATGGGAGAAGGTCAGACATGATCTGGGCCATAAGAAGTGGATGGGTGTTGGTCAATACAGGGATGGGGTTGGCCAGGAATCGGGAGAGCATGCGGAGGAGTAACTTGAATAAAGGCAGAGAGCTGGGAACATGCATAACATGTTGAACAGGTAAGTGACCTGTCAGGCACAGGAGCAGTGTGAGTAACAGGCTGGCTTCGTGAGGACTTTAAGTATCGTGAAAAATTACTTGGACTTTATCTGTGGCTAAATGGGAGCCAAATGAAATGATTTCATAGGCAGAGTCACAGGATAGAACAGTGTTAATGTCACAAATCCTCAAGCTGAGGAGTGGTTCCAGCAAACTTTCTTTTTTCTTCTCTTTTACATTTAGCCTCTTCTCTCCTTTCACCCTTTTTTCCATTTTTCACCCCAGTTCAGTCTTTCCTTCTTTCTCCATTATCTTGAGCTGGCTCTAGAATAAGCAGATATTATAGAGGCATAGTTATAAGTCTCTTTCAGGTGTCATTTCTTGCCTAACCAGATTGTCCTGACCATTGTCCTCCATGGAAAATTTAGGTATAACAAAAATTGTGACAAAATCATAATAATTAAAGCTATACCATGTAATTTTAATACCAAGTAAAATGAGATCATTGAAACCCTTTCTCCTGGAATTTGGAGAGATTTCTCCCTAGTGGCATAGCAGAAGACTAAACTATCAAATTAAACTATTAGCCAGCCCTGGCAGGTATGGCTAAGTGATTATAACGACAGCCTGCACATCAAAAGGTCACAGGTTCAATTCCCCATCAAGAGCATGAACTGGGTTGCAGGTTCGATCCCTGGCCAGGGTCTGGACATGTGTGGGAGACAACCAATTGATATTTTCTCTCTCACATCGATGTTTCTCTCTCTCTTTTTCTCTCATCCCCTCCCACCTTCACTCCCTTCCACTCTTTCTAAAATATCAGTGGATAAAATATCCTTGGCAGTGGATTAACAATAACAAAAGCAAAAAACCATTGATCAAATTAAACTATAGCACTATTTTTAGCTCAGGCTAAACAAAACAAAGGTACTATGCCCCTTAGTTTGTTCTTGGTCCCCTCCAGAAGGATGCTGTGATAAATAAGAGTAGATGTGAAAACCAGTTTTCTGGAAGAGTGTTATCAGCTTATCTATTTTTTGGTGTCTAAGGAATTTAAAAACTGGTCAGCTCCTGAAAAAGATGCACATTGGTGACTCCTACCAAGCCTCCATCTGTCACAAAGCCTATTCTGAAATGGTAAGTGCCAATCAACCGGGACAATTCCATGTCTGTTCTGAGTGTTACTCTTGGTATTCCTGAGTGACAGCAATAACTTAGTGAATAGTAATTAACTAGCCGTCTTTGGTGTCTGTTTTTTTCAAAATTGGATAGCAGTGTTTGTTCTTTCTTGAAATGGATGAAAATAAGTGTTGGTACAGTATGATTGCTTGGTGAACTTTCTGGCTGTATGACTTAAGGAAAACATTAATTTTTGGCTGTGAATTTGTACTGAGAAATATTATCCTATTAACAGAATTGGCTCCCAACCATATTGCCATAAATGATTTATGATATGAGTGAATATCCTGAGGAAGGATGATTAAATGGTCACAGACATGTTTTTCTCTTAGACTTTAGTGTTCTCGTATAGAAATGAACCACAGTTGGCTTACAGTCTGGTTTTGGCATCTGAATGGGTTGGAGGGTTGTCCCAGGGTCAGGAGTAACTGCTTACACATGTTTGCTCTATTGAGCCACAAGCAGAGGCAGAAGCAGCCAGCTTGGTACAGGAATGGAAATACCCTTGCCCAGCCCTATGGAAAATCCTGCAGGCCTCAGCACAGGGAGGCTCTGAATGCATCTCTCCCTAGCCCAGCAGCATCTGTGGTCATGAATGCAAAAGTTTTGTGGTCTTGCCCTAACTGGTTTGGCTCAGTGGAAAGACCGTTGGCCTGTGGACTCAAGGGTCCCAGGTTTGATTCCTGGGGGGCATGTACCTTGATTGCAGGCACATCCCCAGTAGGGGGCGTGCAGGAGGCGATTGATCGATATCTCTCTCATCCATGTTTCTGACTATTCCTCTCCCTTCCTCTCTGTACAAAATCAATAAAATATTTTTTAAAAAAAGTTTTGTGGCCTTAGGTAATCTGTCACATAGTCTTGAGGCTTATTATTCATCCTAAAATAAGAAAGTCAAATTCATCTCTGGAATTATTAAATTTATCTGCTAAGTGTTTATCTTTGGTATTACAACATTAATACCTATTTCATTTTATTTATTTTTAAAATATATTTTTATTGATTTTTTTTTACAGAGAGGAAGGAAGAGGGATAGAAAGTCAGAAACACCAATGAGAGAGAGACATCGATCAGCCGCCTCCTGCCCACCCCCCACTGGAGTTGTGCTCGCAAGCAAGGTACATGCCCCCGACCGGAATCGAACCTGGGACCTTTCAGTCCGAAGGCCAACGCTCCATCCACTGAGCCAAACCAGTCTCGGCAATACCTATTTTAAAACATTGAGAACAGAAATGGAAAAAACTAGTAAGAAGCCAATCTTCAGAAATAATAAATTATACTTGAGTGCAGGAATTGGCAAACATTTCTGTAAAGGGACAGACAGTAAATGTTTTCAACTTTGCAGGCCACATGGTCTCTGCTGTAGCTACGTGCTCTGTCACTATTGCAAAAAATCACCCAGAGGTGATGTAAGAAATGGGTGTGGCTACATTCCAATAAAACATTTTGGACAATAAAATTTCCCCTTACACCTTGAGCCAGATTTTATCTGTGAGCCATAGTTTGCCTACCCTAGTTAAGTGTATGGCACTTAACATTTTTTAACTCTCAGTTATTTTCTATTTATAAAGGTAATGCATTCTCATAAAAATTCAGTTACTCTAGCCCTGGCCAAGTGGCTCAGTTGGCTGGAGTGTTATTCCATACACTAAAAGGTCGCAGATTTGATTCTCAGTCAGGGCACATAACCAGGTTGCAGATTTGATCTCCAATTGGGGAGTGTGCAGAAGGCAACTGATCCATATTTCTCTCTCTCAATGATGTTTCTCTCCCTTCCTCTATTTAAAATCAACTTAAAAAAAACTTTAATGCAGTCATTCTGGGAATGTATAGGTAAAAATGAGTGTTACTAATCCTAAGATGGTCCAATAATTAATTTTCCCTATTTTATCCCGAAAGATAATTATTTTCAACATGTGGTATAAATATAGACGTGTGTGTGTGTGTGTGACAAGTATCTTCACACATAATAATGTTTATGAGAACATGTAATTTTCCCCTGAGGAGTTGCTCAGTTTATCAGAGCATCATCCCATATACCAAAATATCACGATTTCAATTCCCGGTCAGGGTGTGTATTTGAGGCAACTGATCAGTGTTTTTCTTCCTCTCTCCTGCCCTCTCTCCCTTCCTCTCATCCTCCCTTCCTTTCTCTCTCAAATCAGTGAAAACATATCCTTGGGTGAGGATTTAAAAAAAGAAGAACATGTAATTTTCAGCAGGGAGAGGTTTGTGACACATTTTCCCACAGAAATGACCATGGGTCATGGTGTATTTTTTTGATCACTCACACTCTATAAATACAAATGAATAAACTATTGTAGGCTGGCCTAAACTCTAGTTGCCACTTACGATTGTATTTATGGAAAAATGTGTTCCGAATGTTCAACAACAACTGACAAATGAGTATTTCTAGTTTGAGGTCTCCCATCATGTATTTATTTGCCCTCTTTCTCTGAGCCAGCGTTTCCTCAAATGGGTGGCGTGGGGTGTTAGCTATGTCTAAGGTGGAGGGCTGCTGCATTAGCCCGATTCAGACCTGCAGAGATGGGGAATGGTTGGGAGCCTGATAAGTCTGTTGGTCTTTCCTGTGAGTCTTTCATTTTGTCTCTGCCAACTCTTGCTTTTTCTCACCATAGTCCTAATGATTTCTTTGGTTATTAATTTTTCTTCTAAATTAGGGACTCCTTTTTGTTGTTCTGAGTCATCCTTGTGCCAAAGAGAGGGAGCCATCGGGAAGCCCCGTGTTCCAGCTCATTGCGATCAACCCCAAGACGGCCCTGAGCGTGGGTGTGATGCTCTACTGTCTTCCTCAAGGGCAGGCTGGGAGGCAAGTGTGCGTCTGCTGGGCAGTGAGTGTGATCTTTGAAAGACACCTGTGCACATACAGAAATTAAATGGTTTTGTGTCATTTAGATGAATGGAAACATGAAACACTATATATAGATCAAGATAAAGAATGTTATGAGCCGAAACCGGTTTGGCTCAGTGGATAGAGCCTGCAGACTGAAAGGTCCCAGGTTCGATTCCAGTCAAGGGCATGTATCCTGGTTGTGGGCATATCCCCAGTAGGGGGCGTGTAGGAGGCAGCTGATCGATGTCTCTCTCTCATCCATGTTTCTAACTCTATCCCTCTCCCTTCCTCTCTGTTTAATAGATTTGAGTCAAGCCTCAGGTTCCCTGTATACTGACTGATCCACCACCATGGTGTTGGATAAGTATTTTATGTGTATTTAAGCCCTGTTTTATCCCATAATGAAAACATTTTAAATACAGAGTAATTAATATTCTCTACAGGAGATTTATAATTTATGTTCTTTCCATTGAGAAAAGTTTTAAATGTACTTTAGGAAGACATCTTTACTTCAAAATTTGAGCCATGTAGGCAGCTAATATTGATCTACTGGAGTCCTGGTGCATGAAATTCATGCACTGAGGGTGGGTCCCTCTACCCATCCTGTGCCCTCTAGCAATCCAGGAGCCTTCTGGGGATATCCACCTGCCTTGGAGATGAGAGAGGCTCCCGCCACCTCTGCTGCGCAGACCAGCTGTGAGCCTGGCTCAGGGCTTCTGGCTGAGCGGCTCTCCCCCTGTAGGAACACACTGACCATAAGGGGACAGTTCCTGCATTGAGCGTCTGCCCCCTGGTGGTCAGTGCATGTCATAGCGGACCTTATTCTGTTGTTTGGTCCATTTACATATAGGCCTTTTATTATATAGGATTAATAAATATTTAATTAGGGTGTTTTGTGTGTGTGTGTGTGTGTGTGTTTTTATGGGAGGGGAGGTTTTGAGAGAGGGAAAGGATAGGGAGAGAAACATCAACTGGCTGCCTCCTGCACACCCCTCACTGGGGATCAAGCCCACAGCCCAGGTATGTGCCCTGACCAGGAACTGAACCAGCAACCTTTCAGTGCAATGGACAGCACCCAACCAGCTTAGCCACACAGACCAGAGCTAATATTGAATTATTGACTATGAGAAGATCTGTTTATGGGTGGAACTCTGCATGGTGCTGGTGATGAGGCAGTGAGACAACATGCATTTTCATTAAGCACTTCCTGAGGGTTAGGACTGTGCTATCAACTGTTTCATGAAATCTCACAATAATCACTGTGTCCCCATTTTATTGTTGAAGTTAAATAATTTGTCCAGAGTCACATAGCTCTTGCTTTGTTAGAATTCAAAGCCAGGTAGCTGACTATAGAGCCCCATCTTAAAAAGACAGCCAGACTTCTGCCTTATGATTACACTCTTGTGGCAAAGATACCCACCAAATGTTGAAATAGGATGCTCTCACATTGTGACAAGTGCTGTGAAAATAGAAACTAGTCATGTGATACAGTGTGGTTGAATAGACAGGGATTTGGTATAACTTTTCTGCAGAAGCAACAGCCTGAGTAATAAAAAAAGCCCAGTCATGCTAAGTACTAGGCTTAGAGCCTGCCAAAGGGGTATTTTTGTTCATGTTGCTTTGCGGAGGATGGTTTTCGCCTCTTTAAAATACGTATATATAAATATTTTATATGATAAAAGTCAATCGACTGAACAGCAGAACAATTGGTCACTATGATGCACACTGACAGGGGCAGATGTCAATGCAGGTGCAGCCCACAGGCCCCAGGCCAACCAACACAATTGCTATTGGGGGCCCCTGATCACCCATTCAGTCACCCTGCAGATGGACACACCTGGCAGCAGCGGGCAGGGCTGGCCAAGGAGGGTGCCAGCAGGGCTTCCCCTTCTCCCTCTCATCATCCCACCAGTCACTCCTCAGAGGGAGACAACTGGTGGTGGGGGGCACCAGGCTGGCCAAGGAGGGTGCCAGCAAGAGTCCCCCAATCACCCAGCACAGATACCACAGATGGGTCCTGATCACCAGCCAGGCCTAGGGACTCTACCCATGCATGAATTTCATGCACCAGGCCTGTAGTATGTAATATGGTTTGAATCGTTTCTTCTCTGCTTGACATTAGGTTCCTGGAAGGTGATGTGAAGGATAATTTCGCAGCAGCAGTATTGACTTCTGGAACAATTGCCATTTGGGACTTACTTCTCGGTCATTGCACTGCTCTTCTTCCACCCATCTCTGACCAGAACTGGTCTTTTGTTAAATGGTCAGGTACAGGTTCTCATTTGCTTGCTGGACAAAAAGACGGAAACATATTTGTATATTTAATAAGTTAGGATAAGGTGAAAACACGGAGTTTTAGATATATTTGGCCTCCTTTTGAGTTGTAACTATAAGGAAAGTATCTGAATGGCATTTAAAGTAATTATTTGTATTCTTTTAGACAGACTTTTTATTCTGATGGTGATGGCCCTATTGATCTTTAATGTTCATTTATATATTGGAGAAAAGGACTTAAGGTTAATTTTTGTAATTCCTCCCTTTGTACATTTGCTTTTAAAAGTGTACATAAAGCTTCAAATGTAATAAATACTTATTTTGCAAGCTCTCCCTCCTGGGAGTATGCCCACACCTTTCTTGTCCCTTTCTTTCTCAGGTGGCTTTTTCTCCCTGAGTTCTAAGGGTCCCCATGAGACTTATAACCAGGGGAACCAGGATAGCGATAGCTAGTCCCTGGCTAATCCCTGAACCTGTATCCTAGATCTTGGCTTTTCATTAAGGCAAAGCAGCCCCTCCTAATCCCTCTCCTGTTTACTTCTAGTTTAAGCCCTTCCTTGTTTCACTGTCCCCAGTTTTAATAAATATACTCTCAAAATAAAAAATAAATACATATTTTGATACATTATGCTTGGTATGTTATTTTTTTTTCTCATCCTATTAAGATCATTTTACAAATAGAATAGTCAATGATGTTTGCATGGTAAGAGTAAATTGCAGTTAACTTACTATACTAACACACAGTATATTCTTATATCATTTAGCTTTATTACTACACTAGAAGCCCAGTGCACTCGGAGGAATCCCTCAGCCTAGCCTATGCCCTCTCATAGTTCAGGAGCCCTTGGAGGATGTCTGATTGACGGCTCCCATGGGGAGCAGGCCTAAGCCATCAGTTGGACATCCTTAGCGCAGCAGTGGAGGTAGGAGAGACTCCCACCACCGCCACTGTGGCGCTCTCCCTGTGGGACCACACTGACTGTCAGGGAGCAGCTCCTGCGTTGAGCATCTGCCCCCTGGTGGTCAGTGCACATCATGTGAGTGGTTGAGCAGCCTTAGTACAGTGGTACCTCGAGATATGAGTGCCCTAACATACGAGATTTTTGAGATATGAGCTGTCGAGCGAGCGATTTTTGCTTTGAAATACGAGCAACAGTTGAGATACGAGTAATCACAGGGATCAGCCAGCTGCAAACGACCCACCAGTTTACTGCGACTCGAGCGTCTCATAGTTTCCCATGCCTCAAAGTTACGGAATGAATTAAACTCGTATCTTGAGGTACCACTGTATATCATTAGCATATTATGCTGTGATTGGTTGACTGGATGACTGGACACTTAGCATATTAGGCTTTTATTATATAGGATATCCATTAAAAGTGATACAAGACCTGTTGAAATATGTTAATTTCGAAAGGTTGTTCTTTGTTGGCACATGCATCTGTGACACGAGTGTCTGCTTTAGACTGGAGTCACTGAGTGACCAGCACAGCTGCACTGAGGATGTGGTCGCCTTTCCCTAAGTGATCTGAGAGATGGAGGTGTCTTAAAGCCCTAATCTGGTGGTCATTGGGACCTGGCCAGGCAGCTCAGTTGGTTGGGAGCTGTTCATGAACCAAATTCTTGTCAGGGCACATGCCCAGGTTGAAGGCTCAATCCCTGCTAGGGGGTGTGCAGGAGGCAGCTGATCAATTTTTTAAAAATATGTTTATTGATTATATGGAGAGAGGAAGCAAGAAGGACAGAGTGATAGAAACATCAATGACAGAACATTGATTGGCTGTCTCCTGCATAACCCCTACTGGGGGTTGAGGCAGAAACCTGGGCCAGGTCTCCATTTTTTTTTTTTAATCCTTAGCCAAGGACATGTGTAGAGAGAGGAAGTGTGAGAGAGAGGAAGGGGAAAAGAGAGAGCGCAAGAAACATCAATCAGTTGCCTCCTGCAGGTACTCTGACTAGGGATCCAACCCCCCCCCAGGTTGGATCCCTAGTCTGCTCTGATGATGGAATCAACCCACCACCCACTCCAACCAATTGAGCCACCCTGGCCAAGGCTATTTTACTTATATTTACTAAGATAAAAGAAACATGTAAAATTGAAAGCATTATTAGATTGTTCATCGAGGCAGGATCCACAATTTGGAATTACTCATTTGGATTTCCATATCTTTTAAGTCCTTGCTAAGAAATGTAAGCAAATTAGCATACTTAAACTTCTATGAACCCATTTTTGTGAACTATGTTATTTATACATTGTTTAACATGTATGTGATTTTTATTGTAATTCTCACACTTATTAGTCTTACATATTTATTTTTATAAAACGTTTTTTTTAATATATTTTATTAATTTTTTACAGAGAGAAAAGGAGAGGGATAGAGAGTTAGAAACATCTATCAGCCGCCTCCTGCACACTCCCTACTGGGTATGTGCCTGCAATCAAGGTACATGCCCTTGACCACAGTCGAACCTGGGACCGCTGAGTCAGCAGGCCGACGACACTCTATCCACTGAGCTAAACCAGTTTGGGCTACTCTTAACATATTTAAATTGATTCATTTTCACATTTTTATTTTATACTGTTTTGATATATTAAAGTGTTAATCCCTAGGAAGAACCGCGGCATCAAAATTTTTTAATAAATGCGTTTCAGAAACTTCAGAGAGTAGGTGGAAGTAAGTTCCTTCGTTGTGTCAATGATTACTGCCCAGGGACCCTGAAGACTGCCTGGTTGTCTGGGCCCTGCCTCTGGGCTGGAATGACTGGGCCGGTGCCCCGGGGTGCAGTGCCGCAAGGGGCCTCAAGGGGCCGCCACCGCCGGGTGGGGCACTGCAGCGCCGCTCTGTGCGTCGCCCGCGCCAACGGGAGGGGGACTAGACCCGCGGGCGCAGTGCAAGCTGGGTCGGCGTAGCCATGGCGGCTCGTGTCCTTTCCTCCGGTGTCCGCCGCCTGCCCGCGGCCTTGGCGTCACTGCCTCGACTTCCCACGCTGGCCGCTGCCCGGCCGCTGAGCAACACGCTGCGCCCCGCGGAGACCCAGTCGAGGCCCAGGGCTCCGGGCTCGGCGCTCATGCAGGTGACTTGTGACTTTGCTGGGCTCGGCAGGGGTCAGGGACCGGGCCCTGAGGGCGGAGGCGGCACCCGGGCCGCGGGGCCGCGCTGGCCTAGCGCGGTGCCGGGCCTCTGGCTAGCTCCTCGCTCCCAGACCCCCTGGCTGACGGTGCTCGGATGACCCTGTTGGGAGGCCGTGCGACCTCGTGGCACCCCTGGGTTCGAATGTCGCTGCCACTTAGGGAGACTTGGGACTAGTGTCCTCCTGGTTCAGCCACTACTTGTGGGGCTGCCTGGAGGTTTAGAGAAGACAGGGCCGGCGGGGCACTTGGGGCGGCGCTTGGCGAGCTCGCACTGGCTGGACCCCTTCACCCAGCGGTAATGTCAAATCGGTGATAGCTTGCTAGGGGAAAACGAAGGCGCAGGGTGTGCACCTTCTGCCTGTTTTGGGGCCTCCTGGAAATAAGGATAGGAAACAAGTAGCATCTAGCTTTTATATGTGATGGAACCTTTATGAGGATGAAATCTCTTGCACCCTCCACCCCCAGTTCTGATTTCTCTTTGGGATGAGGCCCTGGCATGGGTTTTTTGTTCAAGCTCCCCAGGTGATTCTGAAGTGCACAGAGGTTAAAAACTTGTCTTAAGGTAGGATAGACTCGAAAATCATGCTGAGAAAACCTCAAACTCCAGGACTTCACTGTAATAGTGGTTTCAACCTTGACTAAGATGTCGGAATAAAAACTAAGGATGCCCCGGGGCCAATTCAATCAGAATTAAGAGAGAGTTGGACGTGGGCGCCAAGTGATTATTTTGTGTAGCCAATGTTGAGGTTTCCTGACACTAGCAAATTTATTCATAGGACATTGTCCTACTGCCTGAATTGGAAGTAAAAAATATTAGCCTGAAATTAAGGGATAAAAGCAGAATGTGGGTTTACTGCATGTTTGTTCCTGAGGCTGACTTCAGTGTCTGCCCAGAGGCAAAGCAGTTGTTCCTGTTCTTAGAGCGCTGATACTTAGTGTGATTGTGCATACAGGTCACCTTGGTTAAAATACCAATTCTGAAAAAGGGCTGAGAGTCTTCATTTCCATGCTCTTCAGATCCTGCTGCTGTGGTCCTTGGACCGTGCCTTTACTATTTTGTTGCTAATCTTCACCCCAGGATATTTTTCCCATTGCTTTAAAGAGTAGAAAGGAGGGAGAGACAGAGAGAAACATCAGTATGAGAGGGACACATTGATTGGTTCCCTCCCACATGCACTCTGACCAGGGCCAGGGATCAAACCTGCAACTTACGTATGTGCCCTTGACCAGGAATCAAACCCTTGATCCTCTGATGCACAGGCTGGCGCTCTAACCACTGAGCACACCTGCTAGGCTGGGCTGGGCCTTTAATAGCAGAGTGCCCGAAGATGTCCCATTATCTGTGCTTGGTTTACATGTACACAGAGGGACTGTTTTATTTATATTTACAAGTGGTTTTGACTAAGTGCTCCCATTTAGGCACCTTACATTCTTTGTGGATTGAAATGGAGAGTAATTGTTAGTGTAAAGGTACTGAGGAACAGCTATGTGCCTACCAGGCCTTACGCTAGCCCGTCAGGGATATTGAGAAGGCTCCTAAGAAAGATATTAGTTCAGATCTTCATTGGATACTTTGCAGCCATCAGGTTAAACCTGCCTTCTCTGCACCCCATCTTCCTAGGCTGTTCTGACATGGTTTTCCCTTGGCCTGGCCTCTTTCCTCTTCTCCCAGTGGACACTCTCTCTGCCTTACATGTTAATAAACTCCAAAGATCTCTTACTACACACTCTCCTTGGACTGTCTCTTGGTTTCTGTTAGTGGCCAGTCACCCCAAGTCCCCACCTCTATTCTGAGCTCATTCCACCCACCCCCTGCTGCTGATTTTACTCTTCGAAATTCATCCATTCTGCTTATCTCAGAGCAACCAGTTACTCATGATATCCTTTTTCCCTAACAACAACAAAAAAAGGAGGAGCTAAAGCAGCTTTTCTGGTTATAAAAAGTTAAGACTTAAAAATACAAGGTAAGAGAAACAAGGGTAGTAGTCTAAAATGGAGCCTACAAGTCTGATATTTGATCCTGGCAGGCTCTGGATCTACACTGTTGCAGCCACAGCACAAAGAATTCCCAGAGACTTCTGTGGGATGAGGTGCCCACATGAAGACAAAGTACTGGTGCAGGGACAACTTGAATATTCTTGGCACCAGAACCAGATGACATGGGTGACAATGATGGACTCAGGGCTGTGGTCTGGTCACATCATTCACTCCCCAGTAAGACAAACCTGTTTTGTGATACTTGAGGCTCTGTAGCCCTGGCCCCTGCCTCGTCATACCAGAGCCTGCGATGGTGTGCCACCTTCCCCTACGTCTCCAGCAATATGAACTAGTTTCTCCCCACACATGCTACACTTTCATGCCTCCTTTCCTTTTCTTAGCCTGCCCTTCCCTCCTTGAATAACCTCCTGTCCTTTTTAACTCCAAGTCTCCTTCCCTTTCTCTCAATGAATAACTTTTGTCATTGAAACAGCCTATCAGTATCTTTGCTATGGCTCTCGTCTCTTGTTTTCTAAATGTTTTTTATTGATTTCTAGAAAGGTTCATAGATGTGAGGAACATGTGGGTGCCTCCCACATGAACCTCCACCAGGGTCAGAACCCATAACCTGAGCATGTGCCCTAACTGGGAATTGAACCAGCAACCTTTTTGGCACACAGGATGACACTCGGGCAACTGAGCCACACTGGCCAGGCATTATGAATCTTTCTATACCTCAGTTTCCTTACCTGTAAGATGAGATAAACAACATGCCAAGCTCAGAGGACGGTTGGGAGGCATCGCTGAGATGGTGCCTGGCACGCACACAGGAAGTGTGCTTTGCAGGGTTGGCCCCGTAGGCCTGGGTGATGCTGCTGCCCTGCCAGCATGAGGCTCTGGGTGAGGCATTAAAGCACGAGCTCCTGCTTCCTCGCATGCCTCCCTTTAGGTTCCTATTGAGTACCTATTAGGTCAGACTAATGCTGCCACAAGCACTTCCCATACATCACTTCTTTTAGTTCTCAACAAGGTAAACCTCAGCATCAGCCCATGAACCAAGAGGTCACTGGTTCGAATTCTGGTCAGGGCACATGCCTGGGGTTACAGGCTCAGTCCCCAGTAAGGTGCATACAAGAAGCAGATGATTATGCCAAACTGGTTTGGCTCAGTGGATAGAGCTTCGGCCTGCAGACTAAAAGAAGCAGATGACTGATGATGCTTCTCTCTCATTGATGTTTTTATCTCTATCCCGCTCCCTTCTCTCGCAAAAAAAAAAAAAAAAAAAAAAATCAATAAAAACATTAAAAAAAAAAAGATGATTAGTAAGAGCGAGCTAGTGACAGGATATAATCAAGGCAGTCTCATTCCAGAGTCTGAGCTCTTACCCATCTGCCTCCGCTGAGCCCACTATAGCTGCCCACTTCACATTGGCATGAGGCCCCTTTAATTTCACTTAATCACCTAGTGCCCACCTGGCCTCTGCAAGCACTTGCCCTGCTGTCAGGACAATGCTGACCTCTAGTGGACCACATGGGGAGTTGTGTACAAACACCTCTTTCTGTTTCTCCTCAGCAGTAACTCCCACCAATGCCTTGATCTGCACTGACAAAAGCCTCCACTACATCTTTCTTCAAGGTCTTTTCTGTCATTACCACTGTTCGCTCATTCCTCCTCCCGCTTTCTTTAGTCCTTTCTGCTGCTGCATTTTATCTGTGGCTTGGAAACCTCTTCTAGTTATTGATAAGGCCTGGTGATATTACCACATCAGACACTTTAACCCACACTGTCACTGGAAAGGAAGGGGGACCGTAAAGTCAGACAAAAAAGAGCAAGTGCTCCAGAAGCACTCAGAAATACTCTAGAAACCTTATAAACAACTCACTGATTAGACCTCACTTCAGTGCTGGGCTTCTGTCGTTTGATTGATTAAAGTTTTATTTTTTCAAGGTAATTGCTAACAGGTGTGTGCTGGTTTGGTTCACTTGGTGTTTTTTATCCCAATTTTTCATGGGTCTTTGTTTCAGGCACCTGAGCCCCAACAAGCAAAACCTATAGGAAATACCCCAAGAACTCCCAACTGCAGCATTAAGATCAGTTTTAGAAGGTGAACAAACCAGGTCAGGTTAGGGACTTCCGTAGCCAGCAAAACTATCCAACGGTTCTGTTTTGCTCTGCGATGTACCTTCCACAGCTTTAAACCCGCAGACTGGTGAGTTGTTCTCACACGTGGTGAAGGTCATGGGTCCCAGGCATATAAACAGATGACTAGCAGATTTGAGATGGTCCTTCATCATGTCAGAGATCACAAAGGCTCGTGGTGGGGCTGGTGGTCACAGGCCCAGGTCCTGAAGGGGGACAGACTGGGCTGTGAGGACTGTCAGGCTCTTCCTCTCCTTTGGCTTGGGAGCCAGTCCGGGGTCAGTGTGTCCCTCAGTGTGAGCTACTCTCAGTTCCCGTGGCAGCTCTTTCCCATGGGTTATTGAGTGGGGTATGCCCATTAGAGGTGGCAGGGACTCACTGGCAGTGGCTGTGTAGATGCTACAGGAAGACTGAGGCTCTTCTGCAGACCTTGGGGGATTTCAGTCTCACTGAACAGGACCAATGTCCAAAGCCAGTTCTGGCTCTGAGGGGAAGGTAGGCCTGCTTTGGCTGCTGACTGCGTAGGCCAGTGGTCAGCAAACACATTCGTCAACAGAGCCAAATAGCAACAGTACAACGATTGAAATTTCTTTTGAGAGCCAAATATTTTAAACTTAAACTTCTTCTAACACTACTTCTTCAAAATAGACTTGCTCAGGCCATGGTATTTTGTGGAAGAGCCACACTCAAGGGGCCAAAGACCCGCATGTGGCTCACGAGCCACAGTTTACCGACCACTGGCCTAGGGCATCAGAGTACCCAGCAGTAACCTGGTGTCGCCTAGGGGCCACACTTAGAATCATATGGGTGGGTTCTCTAGAGCCCTAAGTGCTTTGTGGAAGGTACCTAATACAGGCCAGTGCATTTACTTGGAGGCATTTTATTTTGTAATCTACTTTTCTCTTATTGATTTCAGAGAGGAAGCGAGGAGAGAGAAACATCAATTGTGAGAAAATCATTAATCGGCTGCATCCTGCACACCCCACACTGGTACTGAGCCTCTGCAACCCAGGCATGTGCTCTGATCAGAAATCGAACCAGGACCTCCTGGTTCCTAAGTCACCGCTCAACCACTGAGTCACGCCAGCGGGGCACTTGTAGCATTTTAGGTTCAATGTTTCCTTCCTGCCCTTGCCCTAGGTCCCAGGCAGAGTTACACAGCTGTGCCGCCAGTATAGTGACGCACCCCCACTGACACTAGAGGGGATCAAGGACCGTGTTCTTTATGTCTTGAAACTCTATGACAAGATTGACCCAGAAAAGGTAATTGATGTGGTTTATGTGTTCCTTTTCTTTGCATGAGTATTTAATTGCATAGTATAAAATGCAGGCATCCAGACAGACATTCAGTAAAAAGTCTCCCTGCTCAGCCCTATTCCCCTCTGGGAGGCAGCAGTGAAAGCAGCTGCTTGTGTGCCTTCCCAAAGATACTGAGCATATGTGCAAGGCAGTAACACACACACACACACACACACACATACATATGTTCTATGTGCTGCGTGGTCTCTCTCCCACCCTTTAAAAAAAAAACACAGTGGTAAGTGTACTGGAAACACTGTTATGAACCTTTCTGAATCTTTGGAGTTTTTCTCATAGTGACACAAAATTTCCTTCTTTATTGATTGAATCTGTTGTGTGAGGATAGTGTGGTTTTGGAGGTTTTTTTCTTTTCTGAGATACAACTGACACAACATTATATTAGTTCAGTTATTTGCTGCATATATTATGAATTAATCACCACAGTAAGTCTAGTTAATATTTGTCACCATGCAGTTGAAAAAGGTTTTTTTTCTGTGACAAGGACTTTTAAGACCTACTCTCTTAACGACCTTCAGATGTATTATTCATTGTACATGACTCCAGGACAGTGGTTGTATGTGGGCTCTGAAGAACTCTCCCGGTGATCCTGAGGTCTGAATTAAGGGTAGGTGGTGATAAACACCATCTGCTATTCTTGAGGGGAAGAAAGTCACTCCTAAGGTGGAGTGTCTTAGACCAAACCTCAAATGTCATTCAGAGCAATGAACAAAGATCTTAATATGTAATGTGAAAGTCATCATTAGCTTTTTATATATTGTTAAGCAACTCAAAACATGTTGAAAAAGTTGACATGTAAAGCACACCAAGTGTATGAGGTATGATGTTAATTATGGTTCCTCATAATTAAAAATAATCTGTGTAATGATTAAGTAACACTATAACACTCAGGTATCTTGTGAAGCAAAAGCTCTCACAGACTGAATTTTGTGTTTGGTGTCCCTTTCTTGCAGCTCTCAGTCAATTCCCATTTTATGAAAGACCTGGGCTTAGACAGTTTGGACCAAGTGGAGATTATCATGGCCATGGAAGACGAATTTGGTAACACCTACAGGCTGAAACTTGGGTCTCCATATTGTGATGTGTGTGTGAGAGAGATTTTAGAGAGGGAGAGAAACATCAATTTGATGTTCCATTTATTGTTCGATTCTGGTATGTGCCCTGATGGGACAAACCCCGAAACCGTGATGTATCGGGATAACACTCTTAACCACTGAGCAACCCGGCCAGAGCCCAAAGAATGATTCTTGATTTGGGTGTGTTCAAGTGAAAGAATGTGGGGAGTCTGAATTGGGATTTGAATCAATATGTAAATAGAAACAGTAGGCCCCCCCCTTCATACATAACTACACATGCGTGCGCCTCTACCTTGGTTTCCTGCGGTGTCTCCTGTGCATGCTCCAGGTTATTCTGGTTTGGGACAGTTAGTTGTGCAAATGAGACCATTCAAGGCTCCACAACTAATTTGGGAGATAAATCACCTGAATAGAAGCCATTCCACAGACCAGAACCTAGTAAAGACTCCTCACAGATTGTGCTAACTAGGGCCATGAAGTCTGTTGAGTAGGGTAGGGTGAGATTTCTTTTGGAGTAATGAAATGTTCTAAAATTGGATAATAGTGATGGCTACACAACCTTGTGATGATGTCTAGACATAACTGGGTCACAATTTGAATGGACTCAGGGTTGCTGTAAACTTGATGTATTTGAGTGTGTTACAGAGGTATTGTGCTTTGAAGTGTAAAGGATTTGCTTTTGGCCCACCAGCCATGACTCAGTGGTTGAGCGTCAACCTGTAAACCGAGAGGTCACAGTTCGCATGCCCAGGTTGTAGGCTCGATCCTCAGGGGAGGGGGGCATGCAATGAGGCAGCCAATCAATGATTCTGATCATTGGTATTCCTCCCCCCCCCTTCCTCTCTGAAGTCAGTAAAACATTAAATAAATAAATAAAGGATTTGCCTTTTCTACTCTCATGCATATTGTAAATTTCACTTTTAGGTTTTGAAATTCCTGATATAGATGCGGAGAAATTGATGTGTCCACAAGAAATTGTAGATTATATTGCAGATAAGAAGGATGTATATGAATAAAGTATCAGGTAAATAATTTTATATAGAATGATGTTCTCCAACAGAATCTCTGTGAGGTTCTTCAATAAAGTTAAGACTCAGGAAGAAAAGGAGAATGGAAATGCCTGTCACGTTTTACTGGTTATAAAATGCACCAGCCTTAGTGTTTAATCTTTATCTGTGAGTGGAGTTGAAAGCAGTTAATTCTTGGACAGAGACTACTGTACAAATAAATGAAGAAGCAGAGATCACTACCTTCCATGGCAGCCAAGTTGGGATGGCCTAGTTGTTGGCTATTAGAGACTTTATGAGCAAGAAGACGGACTCTGGAGTCACGGGTGTTTATTGTCAGCTCTGTCACATTTTGAACCCTGGTGGTCATATGCAGGCTATCTAGCCTCTGTGAGTCTCAGGTTTCCCATATGTTCAATGGGGATAAAGGCAGGACCTATCTGGGATTTTTATGAAGATAAAATTCACTGGTGTAAGCAAATCATTTAATACAACACTTGATGGTAAAGAAGGCAGTCAATAAATAAATTTAGCTGTTAATTTGGGCTCTAGGATAATCAAGTGGTGAGACGTGTTAAATAAAGCCTTGCATGTAAATTCAGATACTATGGTTGAAACACCTCAAAGATCTTCATGTCAAGTTGGTAACAATACACCAAAAGAAATGCTGCACTTAATTGGGCACTTGCTATGTCTTTTCCAGACCCCTTTTCTTCACCAAGAAGATAGAGGTGAGCGTCTGGCCGAGAGAACCAGTTTTGGCATCATTGCTGACATTGACAGAGCAATTCTGTTTAAACTTGTATTTAAATTGTCTAAGTTTTTGTGCTCTTTGAAAATAAATCTATAAAACAATATTTTTGTCAGTCTTTAGTTTTTCAGTGATATCTATAAAGTGCATTTTTATATTGACTATGCTTAATAGGGTTTTTGTTGTTAATGCTCACCCAGGGATATTTTCCATTGATTTTTAGAGTGGGAGGGAGAAGAGACAGAAAAACATCGATGTAAGAGACATTGATTGGGCGCCTCCCACATGTGCCCCAACCAGAACCAGGGATCAATCTTGCAACCAAAGTATGTGCCTTTGACCCGAATCAAACCCAGGACCCTTCAAAGTCCACTGGCGAGAGCTGATTACTGACATATTCATGCAGTTCAAAAATGCATTCTAGTGTACTTAGAATGAAACAAGCTTGCATGGGACGTCATAATTTTAACATCTGGGTAATGTGTTCTGAGTATTCTAATCCCCGTGGTAGCTGCACATTTTGACCAAAAAAAAAAAGTGTCTGTGGTTGCTTCTCCGAGATGAGGCTTGTGGCATTGCCACCTCAGCCATGGCTCTACTGCAGAGTGGCCAATTCACATCATTCAGTAGCTGTTTCCAAGTCACACAGGAGCCAGAACAGGAAGGAAAATTCACTGAATCACAGGTAATTCTTTGGCTATGCTAGTTAGGGTCTGAGTGTTCAAGGCCCTTCTGCTCAAGTACTAGAATCTTGTGTGCCACTCTCAGTAGGCAGCATTCTAGTGTGTGGCCCTGGCTGCCTTGGCTCGGATGGTGGGAACACTGTCCCATACAGCAAAAGGTGGCAGGTTTGATTCCCAGACGGTGAATACCTAGGTTGTGGGTTCAATCCCTGATTGGGGTACATACAGAAGGCAATCAGTGTTTCTCTTTTCCTTCCTCTAAAATCAATTTTTAATAAGTGTGCAAGCAGAGAACCAAGATAGGAGCATAAAAACTTGTACTTGCCGCCTTGCACAACCACATCAAAATTACAAAATACAGAACCATCATTCAGAACTGCTTGAAAGCTGGCTGAATGAAAGTCTTACAACTAGAGAAGTGGAGAAAGCACCCTGAGACTGTCATGTGCAGCTCCTAAGTAGTAGAATATGTGACCTATCCTTTGAGTCTGGGATGACCTGTGGACAATGGCCCATGGTGGAAACATACAAACTCTTCACTAGGCATAGGAATGAAGCACTGAGGCTGTGCCAGACCTGCCAGCCCCACTGGATCTGCCAGCTGATCATGAATTTATGAACAATCGTAGGAAAGATCATAGAAACCTGGCCTAGAGCAACAGACCCACCAAGTGCCTCATGCACCAAGTCATATGTTCATTGTTTTTTCAATCCTCACCCAAGGATAGGACTTTTCCCAATGACTTTTTAGAGTGAAAAATCAATGTCATCTAGAAAGGAGATCAGAGACCAACTTCAGGGGAGTCTGGGGCTGGGAAGACAGGGAGGAACACAAGACACTGGAGGACAAATGGTCTACGTGCCAGGGATGGGATATCCCACTAGTCAGGAATACAGTGCTATTATGGCCAGACTAACCTATTCTCATGAGGTTCACACTGAGTATTTAGAGGTGTGTAGCATCAGGGCTACAGTTAGCTTTCAAATGGGTCAGAAAAAAAAAAAAAAAGAGCAAAAGGGTAACCAAGTGACTGGGTGATGGCTACATGCATGTATAACTTAGGCGTGCATGTGTGTGTTCACTATGCTCTTCTTTCAACTTGTTTGGAAGTTGTCCATGTAAAGGAGGAAATTCAACATGATACATGCAATGGAAAGTACATACACCATACAATGGATATTCCAGCAATGAGACTGGTTACATAGGTGGAAAGACTGTTAAGTGCAGATTTTAACCAGCATGACCCCATTTCTAGAAAACACACCAAGATGTTAATGATTATGACATGGTAGACAAAGGGCTTATTTTGTTCAGCAGTATTTTCTAAATTATAAATACCATGTATTGTGTACTAAATGACACATAAAAGCAATATTTTGCCCTGGGCAATGTGGCTAGTTAATTCCTGGTCAGGGCACAAGCCCAGGTTGTAGGCTTAATCCCCAGTCGGGGGCATGCAGGAGGCACCTGATCCATGTTTCT
Organism: Lasiurus borealis; assembly: GCA_004026805.1. NCBI lineage: Eukaryota > Metazoa > Chordata > Mammalia > Chiroptera > Vespertilionidae > Lasiurus > Lasiurus borealis. Next base: position 18,324 of record PVJN01004344.1, on the reverse strand, counting down.
CTCTCATCAATGTTTATGTCCCTCTCCCTCCCTCTCACTAAAAATCAATAAAATATAGAACTTGAAAATCAGGAGTGCTCAGCCGTGTGGCACAGTGATTGAGCATCAACCTATAAACCAGGAGGTCAAGGTTCGATTCCCGGTCAGGGCACATGCCAGGGTTGCAGGCTCAATCTCTATGCAGGAGGCAGCCTATGAATGATTCTCTCATCATTGATGTATCTATCTCTCTCCCCCTCTCACTTCCTCTCCAAAACCAATAAAACTATATAAAAAAAAACAACACACACACACACACACAAAAAAAAACACCCAGGAGTTATAGAACATAGGGTGGATAGCAGTAAGGATTGTACCAGGAGTTATATAACATGGGGTGGACAACAGGAAGGGTTGTACCAGGCATTATATAACACTAAAGGCCTGATGTGTGAAAAATTCATGCACTGGAGGGGGGGGAGTGAGGGTACCACAGCCCAGCCTGCCTCTTCTCACAGTCCAGGAGCCCTCAGGGACAGGAGGCGACCTGGCGATCAGGGTAAAGTGACGCCCCATCACACCTATGCTGTTGCCATTGCTAGCAGCACAAGCCTAGGCCGGCCCTGGTTACCGGAGTCTCAGGCAGCCCTGAGCAGCTGGGGGGCTGAGGGGGTGGGACTCCAGAGGTAGACGTGCAAAGCTGCCAGGCCTGCCTGGGGAAAGACCAAGCCTTGCCATGTGCCTGCAACCCCAGCTGGGCTGACGGGATTGGGCGCCTCCATCTTTGAGGGTGGGGCAATTAGCATATACCCTCTTTATTAGATAGGATGAATGGACAGCAGAAAGGGTTGTGCCAGGAGGTACAGCATGGGATATGGACAGCAGAAAGGGTTGTGCCAGGAGGTACAGCATGGGATATAGACAGCAGAAAGGGTTGTGCCAGGAGGTACAGCATGGGATAGACAGCAGGAAGGGTTGAACCAGGAGTTATATAACATGGGTGGATAGCAGGAACACTTGTTTTAAGAGGGTAAGACAGGCCAACAAGGCTTTGAACAAAACAGACTTCATAGTTAGGATAGCAGGTCAACCCGGCTGAGTGCAGCCACGTGGTGCTAGCAAGGGCTCCTGGAGAGAAGCACCTCCACTTCCATGTGCACCAGCTAAACTGACCTGACGGCCCTTGAGCATAGGAGGAAGAGGTCACTGCTACTTGCCCTAATGGCTGTCTGGCTGTGGGATCCCAGATGTAAAGAAGTATTAGCTATGAAAATGTGGGTATAGTATGCTATTCAGGCTTCAGGTTACCTCCTTCTCCCTATCCTTTGAAGGAGCCTGAAGCAACCATTCAGAACTGGGATAAAACCCGCTGGAGTGGGCGCCAGCAACATGCAGCCTTTGGCAGTGACAGATCTCTAAGGCTGGACAGCACTGCTTCGGGATTATGAGTTACTGGAATAACGGAAAGAGCCAGGAGGGGCTGTGAGACCAGAACCTTTGGGAACATTTATAAAATAGAGGGGACGCGAGTGTCCAATGGAAGTGTGCTGGTGTCAAAGCCCATTTATGCCAAGGCCTGATTGTTCCTGGGTCTTTATGGCTGCGGCGGGAAGTAGAGCTCCACTGTAGGTGTCACCAGCCATATCATCAGAGGCTACCTGGCTGAGTGAAGTCACAGAGGCAAAGCCAGGTGTACAGATAGGGAGGTGGCATCGCTTCCAACATCCAGAGGCCAGAGAAGGAGAGGGGTTGTCCCACCAGGAGCATGGCCTGGCAGTGACTTTGACTCATACGGAAGTAAATCAAATCTCTTTTTGAACTGTTTTTTTTTTTTGCAGGATATACTCAAATTTGGATATACTCAAAGTCAAATAGAGAAGACAGGAAAATGGTTGACCACAACTAGTTAAGAAAAATGGCTCCAAGCCCAATACCAAATTGGTCAATTCCCAGCATGGATTAGGCGCATGAAGAATTGGAAGGAAAAAGGAGACGCAATTAATTATCAAACTTTAATTGATAGGCTAATCTTACAGGTTAAACAATAAGACAGCTAGTCAAGGTTACACTTTTTAAAAAATCCAGCAGCGCAAATCTAACAGACTAAATACGTTCATCTCCTCCCAACAGGCATTTGATTAAAAACAAAAACCAGACCAGAGCATACACAAGAAAACATGGTACTTACGCATATTGTCAATTTATTCTGGAGAACTCTTTAAGAAAAAAGAAAGCAGTTCTTGAAATTTGGAAAGCAGCAGGCCACTCGGTCTGGAGGGTAATGGGCCGGATGTTCTGCACCGGAGGGCCCTGACCACCTGTAACTTCAGAGAAGCCAGTAGGCCCTACTAAGAAGGAAGCAGGTGCCAATCCTAAGTAGAGATGACACTGTTACAAAGCCCTAAAACAAAGGCCCAATCTTTCCCAAGACAACAAGCAGAACAGAGGCAGAAGACCGTGGCACAGGGCCCATCCCGTCCCTTCCTGCCCCGGCAAAGAAAGGGGAGCCAAAGCGGGAGCCCAGGAGCTCTCCCAGGCACATGGCTACTGAGAGAAGGGGAGAGCAAGCCCCTTCTGACTGAAATACGACAAGTTTCCAGAGCCGTGGCAATGTGGCAGTTCGTTTCTCTGGCTCTTGGAAGGCAAAGCAGCAACTAAGGCCTCGCTGGCCTCCTGCGTCCACAAGTTATAAGAAAGGACATCCTTAGCTCAGTTCAGCCTCATCAAGGAAAAGCTAATACTACTTGCAGAAGGCCCATCAGCAATTAAAATACTTACACACACACACACAAAAAAAGCACAAAAAATTAACATCAAAGAGTTCAGGATTCACAAGTCTTAAGTTCTCTGCTCAGGCTGACTGAGCGGCCTGCCCTTAGCAGCCATTCCTCTGTCATTAGTTGCTAAGTGGCCTCCAAGGGGGAAAAGAAAGGCATGGCACCAGTGAGCCACGACCTGCAGGAGGCCCAGCATGAAGTCCACAAGGGAGAGCAGCCAGGAGGTTGAGGGAAGCGCCACTCTGACCACAGGCCATGCCCACCTGCTCCTGCACTTGCAGTCCTGCTCGGATCCAGCTCTTCCTCGGTCCACCGGCATGTCCTGTGCCACCATGAGGGACAGTCAGGACCCCAGAGAAAGAGATGGTCCATCTGACAGGAAGAACTGCACAGAAACCATCCAGACGAAACAGTAACACTGTGAGGCCTCTGGAGGGAGAGCAGCTTGCGGGCAGACTGTCTCAGCACACTCTGGGCCATAAGAAAACAAATGCAGGGAATGCTCCTGGGACCGAGTGACAAGATTGCAATACTGCTCAGACTCAGACTAGGATCCAAATCCAATGCCTCCCCTGGGGTTCTGGCTTGTCACCTCTGTGCTTCGACGGCTTCCCACAAGATCTCCATGATTGTTCCGGCAGTCAGTGAGCCCATCAAACACTCCAACGAAAGATGTCAGGACATTATTGTTAATATATAGCATTTCAAAATAAGGGGGAAAGCACCATTTTACTGAAAATAAAAAGGCTCACACAGGCTGTGGTCCTGTCTGGAAATGACGCCAGCCTGAGCGCGAAGCAGTTTGGCCCATGGGGAGTAGGGAGAGATGGGACAGGCTGTCCCTGGGACGAAGGGAGGGCAGCTGGCACGTAGCCAAACAAACAGGGTCAAAGCAGACCTGGCGGGAAGGGTCTGGAGAGCAGCAGGGTGAGGCCAGTCTGGGGACAAGGACACTGCTTCCAGAGGAGAGAAGGTGTGTGCCACTGCTGAGACAAGCCTCCAAGACAGGGACACTGGCCAACAAGACGAGCCGAGGCCGGCCTGCCATGTGGCTGGGCTCTGCAGGAGCATAGGCAGCAGGACAGAGGCTGCAGTCAGTCACTGCTCCAGTTCACAAGGATGGAACGGCAGTTTCTTGGACACTACCCTCCACCAATGTACTTCTGCCCCAAATGAGAACTGGGAAGGGACTATAGCGTGAGAAGCACGTGCCTGTCTTTGCCGGCTGGATTCCTGAACTACAGTTTGGAGGGAAGGGTGCAAAAGATCACCGTATACTGGCTCACACATGCTAATACAGTTCACAGAACAAGGACGAACAGCCTGGAATCAACTGCAGATTTGGAAATTCTCTGGCCAAGCCCTGCCAAGAGCCTGCAACAGCGAGGGAGGACTGCAAGGGCGGCAGAGGAACAGCACAGCACAAGGATGCCCTCACAGGAGACTTTCCTCATTCCGTCAGCCAAGCCACAAGGAGACAACAGGGTTCAGGGGTACAAAGAACATAAGGGCTAAACCAGACGAAGGCGAGCTAATCACAAAAGCAATTTATGCCATAGTTGCTGTTGCAACACATCACCAACGCATGAGGTGAGATGTCCTCTTGTTGAGAGAGGCAGCATCTTTGAACGAGAGAGGAAGAACTTGAACACAATGCATGAGCGAAGGAACAAATGGAGAAGCATAACTGAAATAACGATTGGGCTGCTTAAGATGCCTTGAAACTTCCCAAGTGGGCCTGTGGCTACATGGCTGTATAACAGTCTCCCACGGCACCTCCTGGAAGAGGCTGTGCCAGCTGGGAACTGCGGGTCCTGGAGCAGCACAGCTAGGCACACTCACGCCAGCTGGGCGTCAGAACCAATGCAGTGAGGGTTGCAGGCAACCATCAATGCGGCAATGACCGCCCCAGAGATCGATGCCCAAAGGCCAAGATGTTTAGACAAGAGTCTCTGAGAGATACTCTGCTGCTCATGAGAGCTCCCTCACCAAGACCTGCTGTGCCCGCTCCCGTGTGCATTCTCGAGCAGCAGCACAGCGGGAGGAAGGCCAGGAAAGGAAGCAGTGATGAGGTATAAAAGGAGGAACTGACATCTTTGGGTTTTCAAAACAAAAACTCCCATCCAGGAAGTGAGAAAATACAAAGGGAAAGAATTAAATCTGAGTCAATGGACAGAAAAATATGGCTTACCAACCCTCCCGCTTTACATAAAATTGTATATGAAAAAGAAATAAAACACCCCAACTCATCAAAACAGTCCAAATGTTTGCAACCAAAGATTTATGAAAATATTTGTTGAAATCACTTTTTTAAAAAAGCAGAAAGCTTTTGACCATTCCTTTCTAAACAAAACTTTGGCAGATCTACTCTCAAATACACTTAAGAGTATTCCACACAATGCTTTCCGAGTTCAGATTTATTGGTTTCCACTGTACTGACTTTAAAATGGTATGAAGCTGACTGCAAGAAAGGGAACCGGTGATTTTTAAGTTAGGGTTAAGCTACGGGTGAAAGAACATCACCTCTGGCTTCGGTCACCACATCACCTTAGATTGGGTATAGATTGTGTGTGAACAAAGTTCCAGAACTCTGAAATCCGGGGGTGCTGCAGGCCTCTCCCAGCAATGTCCTTCACTGTGGGTCAGTCTCCTGGGCCAGAGGTGAAAGTGCTTTCAAAAATACTGCCACTTCCCCAGCACAGTGTCTTTGATTGCATCCACATATTGAGTTGGAACCCAGTACACCCAGTAGTAAGAGGCTTCCGTGGGGCCCAACTGAAACGCCTGGAAGGGAAAAGGAAAACCAAGCGACACTTCAGAGGTTGGGAAGCTGAGAAGCAGCAGAGCACGCACAGGGGAGGGCTGAGAGGTGGCTTAATCTACAGAGAAGGGGAGACTTCATGTGGGGAGCATTCTCTTGTCCAAAAAAGGAGCAGCAGAAGCATAGCGAATCCTAAAGCAGTGGTTCTCCAACTTGGGTACACATCAGAGCCGTTTGGAGGGTGGGCTTGTCCAACAGATTGGTGGCTCCCCTCTCAGTCTGTGACTTGGAGGGCTGGTGGGGCCTGAGCAGCTGCAATTGCTAGGAGTTCTTAGGTGATGTGGCACTGCTGATCCAGGCCCTTTTGGGAACCACTGCCCTAAACAGTCCAGGTGAACAACCATGCACAGGAAAAGGTGAGCGCTCGGAGCAGCACTGCCAGCAAGGGTAGCAACTTGGAAACTGTCCACTGTGAGGGGATGCAAAAGTGATGTGACCTGTTCATGTGAATATTGGATCCCTCTTAAAAGTATGAATTGGATCTATGGTAAATACAGAGAGATCACAATGTCGAAGCAGAAAAGCAGCTGCAGAACAACACATATCATGATACGACTTATGAAAACTGAAAAAACACGAAACAGTGCTGAAGCCTGTTCATGGACATACATGAAAATGGAGGCAGAGCAGGGCAAGCCAAGAGGGAGATCGTGAAGAGGCAGTTGGGAGGGGAGACAATGGGGACGAACTCACTGCTGGTAAATTTTCTTTTATTAAAAAATGATTCAAAACAAGTTACAAAATATTTGCAATTGTCACTTCTTGGTGATGGGTATATAGGTTTACTATAATAGTCTGTCCTTTCTTGTATTTTTTAAAATTCCTCTAAAAAGAACAAAGCACAGCCACGCCCTTCTAATGTGAACACTGGCATGTTAATCTAGTGATATGGCGTCTGCAACGAGGGAAACAATACTTTCATCAGGACAAAGGAAAAGGTACTGATTAATGGTGCGTAGAGGAGAGAGGGGCGGTCAGAGTCACCGCTGCCAGAAACGATTGGGAAAAATGAGCATTTAAATGAAATCTAAGGCATTGCCCAGCCACACCAATCACTTAGGAGGTTCAAGCTGGCCCCTCAACTTGTGTAAACCCTCTTACCAGGCTGTTGATCACCAGGGCTGCACACACTACAAGGCCAAACGGGGAAGGCACATGCTTCAAAGGGCAGTGCAAGAGCCAAATGAAAATATCAAAATCCAATTTTAGCCAAGCTGTCGTGGCTCAACCTATGAACCAGGAGGTCATGGTTCGATTCATGGTTAGGTCATATGCCCAGGTTGCAGGCTTGATCTTCAGTGCAGGGTATATGGGAGGCAGCTGATCAATGATTCTCATCATTGAGGTTTCTATCTCTCTCTCCCTCTTCCCCTTCCTCTCTGAAATCAATAAAAATATTTAAAAATAAAAAAAAATAACAAAATAAAATTCAACTTTTAAAGCAAAAAAATAATTGAGTAGGCAAACAATCCACGTGCAGGCCTTAAAGACTCCAGAGAGACCAGGTTGGAGGGCTGCCACAGGACCCATGCTGTGGTCAGCTCCGAGGGGCACCCAAGAGCTCAGAGCCCGGGTCTGTCATCTGTCTACAGAGCACTGCCAGGATGCTAGTGCCCCTTCTGCTGGGTCCTCCCAACTCCTCCCTCTGCTGTGGACATTGAGCCTCACCCATGGTCAGTACACCACTGTTCCTTCTCCCTGGGACAGGCCAACACAGCTACCTCCCTGCTGGGTGGATGCTGAAAACTGCCTCTTCCGACAAAGGCAGGCAGCAGCCCTCGCTCACCCTGTCACTGCTCAGGGCAGGTCCCTGTCCCAGCAATCTCGAAGTCTGGGTAGCTAACTTCGTTTTTCAAGCGGACCCTCCAGACAGCGCTAGAAAGTAGGAGAGCATGCCTGAGCGGTTCCATTCACTGAGCTCTCCCTGCTCCGCACAGACGGGAGGTACCTGCACATGTCCCGTCTCAGGAGAGCACAGCTTGCCTCAGAGCAGACCTCCCCGAGAACAGTGTCCACAGACCCACTTCCCCACAGGGTCACTGCCACGTGACCACCGCAGCCTGGGAAGGGTGACACTATCCCAGAGGGAGGAGGTCTGGGGTCCAAACACCGAAACTTGTGGGAGGTTTAATTCTATGCACAAGACAGAAATTAGAGGAAAGCCACGAGCTGCTCCTCCTCATTCCAGTCGTTCTCCTGGTCTAAAAACAAAGCATTACAGAGAAAAGGGAGGCAAAGACACCCAACGTACCCCCTGAAATTGCTGGAAAATCAAGGGTGGGGTAGAAGAGAATCCAGAAAACTAGGACTAAGTCATGGGCGAGTTCTATCTAAAAGAAAGTAGGGGCCTTAGACAGCGTCTCCTGGAGTGTTTCCTCGGTTACGCAGCCCCTGCTGGAGCAGTGCGGGCTGCAGGCCGCACCTAGGCTACTTACCATCATGTGGTAGTCCTCGTGCCCTTCGATGGGTTCACTGACCACGTTTTTAATGGAGCCCATGGGTAGCTTCTCGGTCCGCTCTGAGTTGAGAGGAAGGAGAGGTGTTATTCACAGGCCCTCTTGTTCTACTCCTGGGACTCAGCAGTCCCTCGTCAGGGCAGTGGCTCTGGAGCATACTGGAAGCTCACATCCTCCTGCCCTCCACGGTTAAGGGACCAGCCCTTCTGACAATGGCCTGAGAGCCCTGCGTGGGAGCTGGGACTTCTTAGGAGCAAACAGGGACCAGGATGTGGCAACGACACAGCAGAATATCTCTTTACTGTTCTTTTTTAAACTCTTAATCAATAAACACCCAACAAATTCCACTGCACCCTTACTGCCCAAGCCCAGCACTGGCTCAGGCCTTTTGCCTGAGATAGTCGAGAGAGCCAAGAACAAAGAGGCACCAGCGTGTGCAGGGTTCCCACAGAAAGGGAGACTGTTGGCTGTGAACAACCAGGCTTTGGCCCAAGATCCTGCTCATCTGTCCCCCACCCCCAACGCCTCCCCAGGCCCTCATACCCAAATATACACAAACATGAAAGTTCTCTTAGAACATTTATAACCTCTCTAATAATCAAGGGCACGTGGATCAGAAGACATTCTGCAGCAAGTTTAAGGGTGGCAGGTGTGAAAGAGGCAGTGCAAGGGAGGCCTGGTGGGAGAAACTGCAGAAAAAAGCAAGTGCAGCAGGAGGGGGGCAGTGGCAAGAGAGGTAGGGGTGTCTGCCGACAGGAAACCACCCCAGAAGCAGCAGACACCTCAGGGACTGGAGCAGCTCTCAGCAGTTCAATCAAGTTTAAACAACACTAAAGCCTTGTTAGACAGGAAAATCTGGAAAAGGTGAAACCTGAAAACAGGTAACTTGACAAAACAGCAGCAACTTTGAGGCCGGGATTCTAGGTGAGTGGACGAACTGGGACATTTTATTTCTGTCCTGTGGCCTCAGCCTGTGAAAATTAGGGGTGGGGAAAAGAGACCTGGAGGTGGTCATGCAGGCTGACCTTTAGTCTCTAAAATAGTTCCCCCCAGGAGGGACCTGATCTTTAAGATAGAAACTTCTTTATTTTTTACTTTTTAATCCTCACCCAAGAATATTTCTCCACTGATTTTTAGAGAAAGTGGGAGAGAGAGGGAAAGACAGAGAAATATCGATGTGAGAGAAACACATCGATTGGTTGCCTCCTATACGAGCCCTGACTAGGGCACAGGCTGGGAAGGAGCCTGCAACCGAGGTACATGCCCTTGACCAGAATCGAATCCGGAACCCTTCGGTCCACAGGCTAATGTTCTATCTACTGAGCCAAACCAGTGAGGACAGTGGTCAACAAACTCATTAGTCAACAGAGCCAAATATCAACAGTACAATGATTGAAATTTCTTTTGAGAGCCAAATTTTCTGAACTTAAACTTCTTCTAGCACCATTTCTTCAAAATAGACTCGTCCAGGGTATGGTATTTTGTGGAAGAGCTGCATTCAAGGGGCCAAAGAGCCTCATGTAGCTCTCGAGCCGCAGTTTGCCGACCACTGGGCTAGGGCAAGATAGATACTTATTTTAAAACCAACCACCTTAAAATGTCAGTGTTTTTCACAGCAAAATATGGATTTCTGGCTTCTTTTGAAAATACAGATGTAAGAATCCTGGTCCCACACTTCCAAGTGACCATCAGCTGGATTACAGTTGCGACTGCCCTACCAACACGGCACAGGCTCCCCAATGTGCTCACCTTGCTTGTTCCCTGCCTGTTCTTGCTCTACTAGCCTGAGGATCAGTCCTGCCTCCCACATAGCTAGAGTTTACGTCACAATTATGAGCCTGTGAGCATCCCCTCGAGAAGGAGGCCAGCAGGAAGATGAAGCCAGTGCTGGGGGCCCACTTCCAGAATGTGCTGTCCTCTGAGGGAGGCGACACCCAGGGGATAGCACTCATGGGCAGGTGAGAAGCTGGCGCTGTGAAGAAGGCAGGGTTCTTGGAGGGAATGAGAACCTGGGGCTGGGGCTGACCCCAGGACATGAATTCATGGCCATGCCCCTTAGCAAGGCTGGCCACCAGCAGGCTCCTGCCGCCCACAGGTTCTGCTGGAGCTCTCCTTCACGTTAGAGGGTGGCCACTCCCACAAGCGGAAGCAGGAGCCCCACACAGGCACAGTGGGTCCTCAGTAGCCCCTGCACACTTTCCTGTGGCACAAGTACTCCCTAAAGAGTCAGCCTGGCTGCACCTACCCGCTGGGCCACTGGTGTCTTCCTGGGCAGCCTCAGCCACTGCCTCCCATTAGGCTGCCAAAGTGGAAGAGGCAGGGCTTTAGCGAGTCAGCGCAATGATGGAGGGCTATGCCAAACCACCCGCGAGCATGGAGAAGTGAGGAGCTGACAGGCGGGCAGCTCACAATTGAAGAAATGACAGGGGTGATGGAACCGGCTCTGCAGAAGACAGTGACCCATTAAAGGGGCCCAAGGCCCTTGAAGAATGTGGGAGCCCTTAGTTTGCAAAACTTGCTCTGATCATGCAGTTAGAATCAAATGTGAAAGAAAGAATATAGCAGTTTATCACACAACTGTTAGAGGACTCAAGCGTTTTTGGCATTTCATTCTTTGTTCACTTTTAAGACCCAGGATAAGGGTGAAAACAAGAAACTTACTTTCATATTTTAGATGATAAAAATCTCACTCTCCATCACCCCAGCCCTGATTATTTTCCATGAAATTTTGGTCCCATCTGAAGCAGAATCATCTAAAGGCCTGTCCCTGAAACTAATCAGCCTCAGAGGATAGGACTTCCTGGACTTCTCTTTAGCGTTTACCTCGAACACTGACCATCTACAGTGCTGGCAGAAACAGGTGACTTAGGCATGCTCGGTCCCCTCCAGAATCTAATAGGGGACAGACAAGTCGGAGAGTAATGAGTGCTCTGGGGACATAAACGAATGCTCTATGAATGGGGGTGGGGATGGGGCGCGTGAGCGTATGTGTCAAGGGGGCTTTGTAGGAGGTACATTTAGGTTGGGCCTTGAAAGAGTTTATTCCTCACAAGGATGGGAAGAAGGCTTGCAGGTAAGGACACAGCAAGAACAAAGGCACGGAGCTGTGCAGAGCACATGGGGGACATTCAGCAAGCAATGCTGGGTATGACAAGGTAAGCGGGGCAGGAAGTTAAGTCACCAATTTAAAGGAGGTCCCATTATTGAGAACACTGAACACTATGGCTAAGCATTTGAACTTGACCTTAAAGAACCAAAGGTTTATGAGCACAAAAACCAGTGTGGAGGGGGGGGGGGGGGGAGGGAATCCAGAAAGTGGGCTGGGCAGAAGAAATCAGAGATGGGCAGGAAGGACCAAGTTTAGAGATGCTAGGAGTCTTAAGCAGCATAGTGGGGTGGCAAAGACACAGGCGACTTTGGAGCGCAGCTGGCAAGACTTTGATCCATGGGGAAAAGAAGGTGCAGTCTGAGTCACCTCCCAGCAAGCAGCAAGCCTGGCCCACCATGCACAGGGGTAGGTGGGCAGGCAGAGGGCAACCAGGGAGGAAGGGCTTATCCCCAGCACTAATTAAACTGTGATCCACAGGGGCAGGCAGGTAACATAAATGAAGGATGCTGGCCACAGGCAGGTTAGATGGGACAGTGGGAACTGTAGCAGGCCATGTGAACCTACATGTGAGTCCAACTGCTGGTTATCCGTGAGAATGCAAGTCCAGACCGGCTAAACCTTCTGATGTTTTTCAAATGAAGCCAAAAATCAGATCAAGTGAAATCTCCAGTTTTTTACAGATTGTGTATAAACAAACAAACCCTCATCTGTGGGCAGGACCTGGCCATCAGGACACACATCTGGGACCTCTGGACAGGCAATGTTGGATTGGTCCTGAGATCAGGCTAAAAAGAACAAGGGAAAAAGGTCCAAAGAGAAGCATCTAAAGCAAAGTCACAGCCAGGAGTGCACACAGCACAGTGCAGAGATTTGAGAATGAGGAGCAGACTGGCACTTGGGAGGGAGTGCTTCTGGGAGTCAGAGGCGGCGAGCCAGCCAGCACAGTAGCGGTCACATACCTTTAGTGCCGATCCACAGTTGATCTTGTTCTAGCTTAAAGGTGAGTCTCACTTTTCCTCCAGATTTATTGTACATGCCAGATAAGGGGACTGTGGGCAGGCGCTCCTGTGGTGAGAGGAACGGACCAAAGTCAACGTAGGACAAATACAGGACAACAGGAAGGATGAGACAGCAGCCCAGTGGGCCTGGGTTTAAGAGTGCTCACAACAGAGCACGACTTACCTGGGCCCCCTTCACAGATGGCATCACATCTTCAGGTTTCCCTTTATCCAACACTTTCCTGTGTTGCTGCAACGTAAGTCAAGAGAGCTCATTAAATGAAAGTGGACTGCATTTTCATTATATTCCCTCCTCTGAAAAGCAGGCCGAGGAAAGCCTAATGTTCTGTTCAAAAGCCTGTGCTGCCTCCAGACAGGGCCTCTGACACAAAAGAGCAGCCCGGGCAGCAAACACTTGTGTGGATGGAAGCGTGGCGACAAAGCGCTCAAAATGGGACTAGGAGGACTGAGGAAATGGACCTTCAATTTTATTGAATTGAATCAATCACACCTGGCTTCCACACTTAACATCCAAGCTCCAGAGAAAGCAGGACCTTACAGACTGCTAATTCAAAGAAAACCTATTTCCTTCCACAGTCCCCACTGAAAGGATTCAACAACAAGCTGAAAGCCACAAAGGATGCTGCTCCCCTGACGGGTTCAAAATGGCAGCAATTCTGCCAACTTATACTGCCAAAGACACCTGGCCCGATGCTGGAACACAGCTCAACTATCTAAATGGGCAATGCCACCATAAATGCAGACTTGTCTGCTGCAGAAGTCTTCACCCTCAACCCCAGCTAGACATAAAGCCTGAAGAACCATACTTCCCAAGACCAGTAGTCGGCAAACTGCGGCTCACGAGCCACATGCGGCTCTCTGGCCCCTTGAGTGTGCCTCTTCCACAAAATACCACGGCCTGTGCAAGTCTATTTTAAAGAAGTGGTGTTAGAAGAAGTTTAAAAAATTTGGCTCTCAAAAGAAATTTCAATCGTTGTACTGTTGCTATTTGGCTCTGTTGACTAATGAGTTTGCCAACCACTGCCCAAGACAAATGCTGATTACTCGAAAGCCTGAGACCCTATTAAGAAGTCTCTAACCCAGCTCACCCCAGGAGTTTGAGGCAGCTTCTTACGGGTTCTAACAAGGCTCCCCTGAAACAGTTCCTGACTGACCCACATGCGGGAACCTGATTTCCGCCCTATATGTGGCTGTAAAGAAACAGACACTGTTCAGTAAAGCTAGAATTACAGGGCAATGAGTGGGCAGAGGGTAAAAAATTAACCTAAGTTAAGCACAGGTGGCCATAAGCCTCACTGGCATGGCAGAAACCCTCCAATGTGAATAGACCCACCAGACTACCAGAATGCTAACAAAGGATCCCCTTATACATCAGTCCCAGATTCTGAGCCACTGACAAAAAGTCACAAAGATTGGGCCCTGTCATTAGGCTCTATTATGTCTCATAACTAGCGTTAAACACTGCAGCATGGATTACAATCTGAATTTGACTCAGACCTCACAAATACCTTTTGAAAAATTTCCCCTGCACTGTGGAACAGTTCTAAGCCTGTTAAGCGATAATTTTTAACTCAAACCCTGTATTCAAGACATGTATGCTCCCAGGATGTGGCCAGTGGGAATGCTCTCACATCTGCATTCTCATATCTGACATCTCACACATGTGGTAGAGCAAGACAGGAATATGGAAATGAACTCAATTGGGTATAAGACATTTTGACCCCACATTTGGGGGTGGAAGTGTTCAAATAAACACCTTTTAGATGTTAACATAGGTTTATAACTCCTTATTTTAAGCCCCATAAACAGATGTTTTGAATTTTTATGAAGGCCAAAAATTTTAGGATGTGTTTTTGTGTGTGTGGCTTTATGGGTTTTTGTTTTTGTAAATGTAATTTTTTTTTCTTAAGCCTACAACACCCTGTAATCCCAGGCAGTCTCCCATTCAAGTACTAACCAGGCCTGACCCTGCTTAGCTTCCGAGATCAGAAGAGATCAGGCACATTCAGGGTGGTATAGCTGTAGACTGTAATATTTTTAAAATACATTATATATCCTCCACAGAGTTTGGGACAGCACCATATCACCAACCACGCTAACATTTTTATGATAAAATATGACTATTCACGTTAACCCTGGTCAGGTTTCGCTGCCATATTTACAAAAGCATGTTTTGGGAGTTTGGAAATGCACACACAAGAGAATATAGACTGTGATAGAAAACTGTGTCCATCCCACTGTTGGACATGTGTTTTGTCAGCTGGATGCTCTCCCCGAACACAGCTGAGGATGAGAACAGCTATTTTCCTGAACACTATCAAGAGTGGCCAGGAGGCTTCCTAACAATGACTGTGTCTGATGGGTGACAAGATCACAAGTGATGGTTCTTCCAACTAGCATTCTTTGACAGTGCAACACACTAACCTCCAAAATGAGCCACAGATGAAAAAACTGGCCCCTATTTCAGGGACAGGAGGGGGAAATTAACATAGTTATCTTCCTTGAGCTTCACTAGGCTTCCTGAGGTGGTCTTTAGAGGAACCTCTAAAAGCTATTGATGTTCATGTTTTTCCAGAAATGAACTTGTTGACTTGTGGGAAACCACACACACAAAAAAACACACAAATGTAATCACTTGTACAAAATGGGGAATTAGTTCTAGCAATGGCATTTTTCTCTGGCACTAAACAGGAGAAACCATGTCTGATTCTGAAGCCTGCCTTTACAAAGGCCTTATCCTAAAGTAGATAGACTTGAGACACACTGACCCGCCAGATGAGACAAAGTTGCAAATCTCAGGTAGTTGTCACCTCCACTCAACAGCCAGCGGCACCCAACTGCTGCCATAAATTTCCATCATGGGCCCTGTCCAAAAAGGAGCTTATTCTAGGGAGAATATAACCAACCACCGCTCCAGAGGACAAAGCCTCAAACTTCCCAGAACTAACAGTCACACGACAGACTCACTTTCTGCCTGCAAAGCGGCTCCTTCTTGTTCTCTTCGGCCTTGGCGTCTTGTTGCGCAGAGTCTTTGGGCGTATTTACTGCTAAAACATCATTTATCGTGGAACCAACCACCATGATCTTGGCTCCGCTGGTCACCTTTATTTCCCTCAACGTCTTATCCTCAGGGACGAGTCCCTTATACATGACTTTCTGCATGGCTGGTGGGAGACCTTGGGAAAAGGTAGCAGACAGTGAAAGGAAAATCGAAAACCATACTTGGACCAGAGCACTTTGACAACAGATCCCAAAGTGAGTACTGTTCTACCACCTATGACTTTTGCATATCTGGGCAATTCACAACCTGTCTCAGCCTCAGTTTCCAAAACTTTATAATAGTGATGACAGTAGTTCCCTCTGTATGGAATTGTTTTAAGGACTACAAGACAGGACAAACAGTATTTAGTGCAGCTCCTGGTAATTCAGTAACTGTTCGTTAAAAATTAGCTGTCATTCATTCCAACTTATCCCTCAATCTTCCAACCACTCATATATTAAGCTACAGTCCACAGGCCTCAGGAATACAAAAACCAATAAGGACTAAGTTCTTGATTTTACGGAGCCTACAAGCTAAAAGGAGAAAGCCTAAAGTGGGAGGAAAAAAAAAATCATTTCAAGTGGCAAAGTGCTGTCAATGAGATGAAATTAAGTAAAGGGACACCTGGGAGGGGACCAGCATGATGATCACCAGCAGCGTTTCTTAGACTTCCCTTATGAGAATTGCCTGGTATCTGTTAAAAATAAATTCCTGGCCACATTCCAGCCCCACTGACTCAAAATCTCAGGCGGAAGAGCCTGGAAACTGTAAACTTTACAAGTGCCTCAGGTGGTTTTTATTAGAGATGTTTTGGCAGCATTAATTAGAAGCTTGAGCCTAAGAGTCAGGCCTGGGCTTCAATCCCAGCTCAGCCAACCACTTACTAGTTCTACAATGCCAGGCCTCATTTTGCCCTTCTGGGTAATGGGCATCCTACAACCCACTTCGGAGGACCGCTGTGAGCACTAGACCCGCGAGCGGGGCGAGGCGGTGAGGCTGCGTGTCACGGGGTTACCTGTAATCGAGTGAATCTTCTGTTTCAGCTCGGAGCCTGTACTGTCCAGGGGGAACTTCACATCGTGCTTCGTCTTGTTCCAGATGATCTTCAGGTCCACCAGCTCCCTGGCCACGCCGCCGCCGCCCGCGTCCTCGCCATTGCTGACCGAGGCCTGCGCCGCGGGGTCCCCAGGGGGCTGGGCCGGGGCCGGCTGCAGGCTGCCTCGCGCGGCACAGGCGTCCTCGGCCGCCGCCCCCGCCGCGGCTTCAGCCTCCACGCAGTTGAGGGGCCGCGCGGGCGCCTCGGCTGCCACGGTCTCGGCCTCCGTGTCCATGCCAGGCTCCTCCATGCCTGCAAAGGGGGCAGGGGATGGGCGCTCGCCGCGGGCTGGGCCTGGGGCCGGATCCACGCGAGCGCCGCCGCACCCTGGCTCCCAAGTCCGGGTTCTCTCCACCACCAGACCCCGGGCCAGGTCGCGTCCTCAAGGAGCAATGGTTTCACCCGCGCCCAGCCCGGCGCCCTCCACCCCGCCATACTCACCATCCGGGGCCCCCGCCGCCGCCATGATGATTGTGTACAACACCCACCGCGCCCGCAGGGACCGCCGGGAAAAGGCGAGGTGGAGGAGATTGGCCCCAGCAAGCAGCCCCTAATCTCGCCCAGGCTAACCGGAAACAGGTGGAGGTTTCTATGGAGACCCGCCTCCTCCGCTTCCCGGGCTCGGCCCCTGCCACGCTTTAGCTTTCTGCGGCCGAGAGGGCAGGGCCCAGGAAATCGTCCGCTCGAGGGGCTCTGCCCTCTAGCGGCCGAGCCGGGCCGCAGCCGTGCAGGGGGCGTGGGCTCGCAGGCTAAGTGGCCTGCGCCTTTAAGGTGCGGGGTTGGGCCCAGTGTGGGGGAAGCGGATTGGCCGGGAGGAGTCCCGGAAGTGGTTCTCGGAGAAGCCCACGTGGATGAGTCGAACCCACATGGCGGTGCTCTTGAGGACGCTGCTGCATCCAGGGAGGTCCCCGGGAGTCTTGCGTCGCTCCCAGGGATGGCGGGAGGCCAGCCTGGGCATTGGTTCTGGGGCTGCGGTGCGAGTGCGGTTCGCCCCGAGCCCCACAGGTAATTTTTGGGGATGTGACGCTACAGGCCAAAGCCCATCGTGCGGTGCCCGCCCCCAGAATGTTTTCCAACGAACCTTTTCCGGTGGAGTTAGGGAGGGCAGCGCGACCCCATTTTGCAGGGGCAGAAACAAATCCAGGAGCGGAAATTGTTCGCGTTGTCTGGAATTTCGTTGTGTTTATTGGGTTGCACCATCTCTTTCGGTCTCTTTTTCACGTATTCAGTAAATGTGTATTAAGTACAAACTGCGAGGTTCTGTTCCACTTGGATACAATGACCATCTAGAAAGAAGGGCCCCTACTCTGGCAGCCGCGACAAACGTGTACAAAAATACTGTAATTTTAGGCAGTCACGTGTATATGGGAAATGAAGCAGGAGAGGTGACAGGTTAGGTTAGGTAGGGTGCTCGAGAACATATTGTTCAGGAGGTGACATTTGAGCTGAGAACCAAATGAAGAACCTTCTGATCGCAAGTACACATGGTTAGTGGAGCTAAGCAAGCCGAAGGGAGTTAGTGGTTCACTGTACACCCTAGTGGAGATCTGGTGGGGTTTCCACACCAGTTCCCAGAACTGAGCTTTCTTTTGTTAGTCTCTGTTGAGTTAGAGCCCTGTTTCTTGATTATCTCACCAGTTCCCAAAATTCTTTTCTCACGAGGCTGCCTCTGCCTTCTCATCAATGAACGTGCCTCTCCTGAACCTAGGGTCAGTATAAGTATATAAGGCTACCTTTGTGACAAGATCCTAGCTGCACAAAGCAAGGGATCATGGATCAATACTTTTATAAAATCAATATTACTGGAAAAAGGAAAACCTAAAAAGCATATAAAATATGAGTCTACTTTATGTTTAATTAAACAAAATTGTTATGTCAAACTGCTGTTCTCAGCAATTTTCTCTCAATTTCTGTGCTTCCTTGTAACAGTTTGCAGACCAGCACTGGTTTGGGTGCCAAAGCCTGAGGTTGGGTACAAATTTTTGTTTGTATTTATTTATTTATTTATTTATTTATTTATTTATTTA
>PVJN01004343.1:0-91294 GCA_004026805.1 Lasiurus borealis | reverse complement strand
TGGACCAGAACTACTTCACCTGCTACGCCCCCGTGATCGTGGAGCCCCCCGCGGACCTCAACGTCACCGAGGGCACGGCGGCCGAGCTCAAGTGCCGGGCCTCCACGTCCCTGACCTCCGTGTCGTGGATCACGCCCAACGGGACGGTCATGACGCACGGGGCGTACCGGGTGAGGGTCGCCGTGCTCAGCGACGGCACCCTCAACTTCACGAACGTGAGCGCGCAAGACGCGGGCCTGTACACGTGCCTGGTGAGCAACTCCGTGGGCAACACCACGGCCTCGGCCACCTTGAACGTGACCGCGGCCACGGCAGCCACCGGCGCCGCCTCCACTCCTTTCACGTACTTCTCCACGGTCACCGTGGAGACCGTGGAGCCTTCTCAGGACGAGGCGCAGCGGGCCACGGACAGCCGGGTGGGCCCCACGCCGGCCCTGGAGTGGGAGGCCGCCAACGCGACCCCCTCGCTCCTGCCGCAGAGCACAAGGGCGTCCACGGAGAGGGCCTTCACCGTCCCCGTGACCACCGACGCGCACGGCGGCATCCCCGGCATCGACGAGGTCATGAAGACCACCAAGATCATCATCGGCTGCTTCGTGGCCATCACGCTCCTGGCCGCCGTGATGCTCGTCATCTTCTACAAGATGCGGAAGCAGCACCACCGGCAGAGCCACCACGCTCCCGCCAGGACGGTGGAGATCATCAACGTGGACGAGGAGATCCCGGGGGACGCGCCCCTGGAGAGCCACCTGCCCATGCCTGCCATCGAGCACGAGCACCTCAACCACTACAACTCGTACAAGTCCCCCTTCAACCACACCACCGCCGTGAACACCATCAACTCCATACACAGTTCGGTGCATGAACCCTTGTTGATCCGGATGAACTCCAAAGACAATGTCCAGGAGACTCAGATCTGAAACATGGACAGCCACAGAAAAAACAAACAATTACAAAAAAAAAAAAAAACAGACAGTTTATTAATCATGACACACATGACTGGGCTAAATCTACTGTTTCAAAAAAAACAAAAGTGTCTTTACAAAAAACACAAAAAAAAAAAAACAAAAAAGAAAAGAAATTTATTTATTAAAAATTCTATTGTGATCTAAAGCAGACAAGATGATGTGTATTCCTCAGCACCTGTTTTTGCTGCACTTATTTCCTATTTTCGCATATCTTGTCCCACCCCCACCCTCACCCCTGCCTCCCCCGATTGCCATATTTTTCATAGATCTCAATTTCCCCAAGGAACTGGTCTAGGAAATTTTGTAAGAATTCTGTCACACTTGGAGATTTTTATGGTGAATTCTAGTGGTGAGATCCGGTCTATTTTTGTCTTTCTTTTTCCCTCTTTGATTTGCCCCCCTCATGCCCTCACAACGGAGTCCAATGGGGAATGCAATAGTAGAGATAGATTTTTAAGAGAGAACGAGGGAAAATAAGGCAAGATCTTATATTTTTCATGTAATGACCTGTTCTGTATTTATGAGGAGGACCATTCAGTGGAAAAGGGGAAAAAAAAGAAAGAAAAGTAAGCAAATTACAGATTAATTTGCATAGGAGCACCTATAAAACCCACGATCTTTTCAACAACTCTAGAACCAGAATTTGTAGTTCAAACGCTAAAAATAAGATTATAAATAAAAAAAATATTGTTGGTTTTTCTGTACCTGGGCACAGCTCATTTGTAGTATGGCTCAAATGTAAGAAACTTAAAGGTAATTTCATTTTCTACTTTCTGAGAAAAAAAAAATGCATTATTTTTCAGTCACAGCATCAAACACTATGGGGTCCTGTCTCATTAGGTTGACTTGAGTTTTGGATCTATCTACTCAAGTATGCTGTGGTATTTTTTTTCTTTTATTAGAGTCACCCTTTTTAAATGCTCAGATTAAAAATCAAGATTTTGTGAAGTAAATTCAATTTCACTTGGAAGAAAGTTTTAGTATAATTTATTTACCATCTCATAAAATTCTGCTGGTGAGGCAAAGTATGATGTCCAAATGCAAAGATATTCTAAGTTATCCAAGTTGAAAAATCATTTTTGGTGCTGAGTGTCAACAAATTAAATTCCATTTAAAAAATAATTATTAAAGACCTACCATGTATTAAACATTGTTTTTAGCATGGACACACACTTGACAATCACTATCTATGTGATATATGATTAAAGAAATATTAGTTTATTATTTGGGCACAGCTCTAGTTTTACTGCCAGATTGCAAATTGTGACCCTGGTGTTTCAAAATATCAAAATATTCATTTATTACAAAAACCTCTTGATTCATGGTTTCTCCCATCCTTCTGGAAGAGCTGCCTCTCTTTTTCCAAATGCAGATTCCAGAGTTTAAGTATTTGTAAGGAACTTGTCATGACTGACTGGATTCATACCAAGAGATAGCAATGCTAATGCAATGGTAACCTGCTAACGGTACTTGAAGGAACTGGAGAATGTTTAGGTATGAGAACATTCTAGTACACTGACTTCCAATTAAAAGAGTAACAGGGGTTACTGGCACTGTGGCACTCTTCTGATACTTTCATATAATATGTGAATGACTTTTGTCTTTTTGTGAAGCAAAGTGAAAACATACACCTCTTATTAATGACCCTTAAAACCTGCCTCCTTGTTGGTAAAACAAGGGTTGGCCAAAGTAGAGCAAACTTCAGCTCCTAATGGATGAGCTGCTATGATCCCCACTGTCCTCCGAAGGTTGGACCTCACACCAGGGTTCTGTGATGTCCAGGTGTGAAAAACCAATCATTACTAGCAAAGTAGGTCAGAGAACTAGAAAGAATGGGGATGACAAATGAATGAGATCACACAAGGGTCTTCCCTCTCTGTATTCATCACCAATTCTCTTGCAGTCTTTTCCTCCCTCCTTCCCTGTCTTCTGTGTTAGGAAAACGATTCTCATGTGCTTTTGCTGGGGAGAAGACTTTGGGGAAAAAAGGAAAACATATTTTCACAGCCATATATCAAGCTTTTCAGTATCAGAAGTGCTTAATATATTCCCATATACAAAACAAACAACCCACCGAGGAATTTCAAGCACGTGCTAGTCTAAAGAAGACTGGTATAAGTCAAGAGGGGAAAAAATCCTGCCTTCTCTACTTGCTGTGTTCTTAAGGAGCTCTGCTCTGCTAACTCTAAACCTCCTTTCATCTTGAGTGTGTAATTTCTATGGAGTTGGACCCAGCATACAATTCTCCTTTCTGTGAGGGGTTGCCTGAACAGTTAGGTAAATCCTACTGAATAGAATTAAAGGTGAACTTGAACTAAGAATTTAGGTAAGAAAATGAAGCATACAATTCAGTCCTATAGGATATTATGTTTGCCCTATTTAATACATTTTAGAAAAAACACACATAAATATGGATAAAAGATTGGTTACGCCAAACTTGACTTCCACAGTGAATATAGAGACACATTTGACAAAAGGTTCTCATGCAGGTTTGGGAGTTGAAGGGTGAAGTGCTATAAATGTATGATTTAAAGGACACTGAAATCTAGATGTATATGATTGGCGATATCTGTATTTCTCCACATAATGTACTTGGTGTTTGACCCCTCGGTACAGAAGCTGCACTGATGAATCAAGACAATCGCACAATGAGTTGTGACTTTTTATACAGCTGGTATATCCTTATAGCAAAACAATTCTGTGTTGACTGCCCTTTTTACTCTATGCATAGGCAACCAAATGGCAGTATTCTTTAATACTTAATGCACTCAAAAATGCCTTTTATAGTTAACCAAATTAAGGTAATGTAATAATTGTAATATGTATACATATATATGTATGTATGTGTACTAGAGGCCCAATGCCCAAAAACTATGCAAAGGGCTTGGCCCTTAAAGCCATGGCAGCTGCCCTGGCCCTCACAGCCCCAGCTTCATCCAGAAGGTCATCTGAAAGAATGTTCAGAAGGTCATTCAGCTGTCTGGTCTAATTAACATATTACACTTTTATTATTATAGATATACTAGAGGCCTGTTGCATGAAGATCCATGAAAAAATAGGCCTTTCTTCCCCTGGCTTTGCTCCTGGGCTGCCCGGAGCACTGCTGCTGTAGCTCCCTTCCAACCCCACTTCCCCTTCATAACAGGTGTCTCACCCCACCCGGCCACTCCACGCCTGCATATACAAATTAACTGCCATCTTTGTCAGGTTAATTTGCATACTCACTCCTGATTGGCTATGAGTGTAGTGGAGGTATGGTCAATTTACATGTTTGTCTGTTATTAGGTAAGATACCTACTAAAAGTATGCAGTTTGCTTTGGGGATATGCACCAAGGATGCTTTAAAAGAAGATTTGCTAACTTTTTTCTCTATATCATTTTATACCTGGCTATGACTTCAATTTTCTCAGTTCTGTTCAACATTTCTAGATATTTGCATTGGTAAAGTACTAGGAGGTTTTGGCATAGCTCACACACATACATCCTGATATGTCTTATTTACTTCCCCTTTTATTCTATGAAATCAAATGATACTATGAAATCAAGTACCATTTCCCTGCGGTTGAGTAGGACATTTGACCTTGGAACATTGATGAATGTTTTTTTGAGAGAAAAAAATTGTTGCTGGTCCATGGTTGCTCTTAGGTCTTATAACCATATAAAAATCAATGCATTATATGACACCTGAATACTATGAAATTCTGAATATAGATCTGCTAGAAAAGAACTTGATGGATGGAACCTGTATTTACATGGGAGAAAAAAGAGGAAGAAGGAATTTTGGAACAGCAATTATTGAGATGTGAATAAATATGAAGTGGAATGCCCTACTGTATATAACAAGGTAAGTATTGATCATGGTGGGGGGAAAAAACCTGAATCTTACACCCTTTGGAATAATCTTCAAGGTAATAGGTAAGTGGAAGAGTCAGATGAATGCTTTTGAATAAAGGGCAATGCTCTGAAGTAATGTAATTTTTAAATGATGTGTTCAGCTGGTTAGTTGGTGCTTCAGCTTACTAATTTTCATAAGGATATCAAAAATAATTATATCACTAAATATTACACACCTAACATGTGAATGCCTAAGTTTGTAGTCATACCTCTCTAAGAAGCTCTTTGTCTGTTTCTCAAAAAATATAGTAGCACAGAGTCAAATCTCATGAAAGCATCTCCTCCAACTATATATACACATCATTACATTTTTATTAGGAATTATTTTTTGTACCAAAGATACTTCAGATAAAATTAAGCTTAAGAAGTTGCCTTAAGAAAAGTCGGTACCTTTTACTCTTTCTCTTAAAATTCTGTATTAGATAGAAACCAGATGTGACATTGTCAGACTGCGGTTTATCAAGATACAAAATAATATGCATCTTGCTCTACGAAAGAAAAAAAATGAATCTCCTAGAATTACGGAAAGTGCTCTGTCAATTAATACCCAAATTTAGATGATGAATGAACCATTTTACTACACAAACCAGTTCATGTCATTTTGATTCTCTAAGTGCTACCAACAAAACATCTGAGATTCTAACCTTTCTTGGCATTATTTGAGAAATATATCCACATTACATATAAAATTATAATATTAAATTTGTATAACAAGTGTTCGGCAGCAGTGAGGAAAACAACTGTCCATTTTGTTTCCATCCAGATAAATAAAAAAGAAGGTAAGTGAGAGAGTGATTGCTGTAAGACAGACAATAAATAAAGCAGACATCTTAATAAGAACACATGATATTGAAAAAAATCATTTATTTTGTAAATTCTGTTATACACAGTAAACAAGAATACTCATATACATTTTGCACATTACATAGACAGAAAAGACCTAGAATACGCCAAACCATGAAGGCTTATCTTTTAATAGTTGGTCCAATAATTTTATTTTCCAGATTATTAATATCACACTTTAATATGGATTTGATGCTGAATCGCTGGATTTGAATTTATCCAAATGGCATCAATCCTGTCTACTTAGTTGGCAGAAGTAGCGAGTATCTAGCTTTCTACTTGGATGAAAGAGGGGATTTCATGTTGTTTGAATTCGGAGGGGTTGGTTTCCATGGTGGCAGTGGAACCCATTCTGATTTTTGTCTGCTAACCTTGACAACTTGGCAGAATAACCTCCTATTTCAACCCTGGCATATTATGATGGAAAGCCACATGGGAAGTCCAAGCATTTATCATGTCTCTATCTCCCTAAGACTTCTGAATAACAATGAGTGTATCTCCTTACTTCTCAGCTCTTAGTTCCACCTTAAAAGAGTTAAAAATAAAGCAGGACTCAACAATTACTATTTAACCATGGTTCTTAGTCTTGCAGTGACTAGTTCTCTTAGAGAAATAAATGCAGCTTCAATCCAACTAAGTACATTAAAACATACATAAAAGTAGCCGTGATATATTTTAATGGAATGTATTTTTATTATAGCTATTATAAATTTTCAATCTAACAACTTATAATATGAAGGCAATCATGGGTTTCTCTACTAATGGAATCATTACGAAAAAAGTTAACCTTAACAAAATTTGCAAAATGCCTCAAAGTCAAATACTGAAATAGATTCTCAGTTCCCAGGGATAGTTCTTTTTAAGAAAAATGAAGTTTTAAAAATGAGAGCTGTAATGAAGTTTCCCTCTCCAGCAGCTCTCAAGCAGACTAACATGTTTATAAAGACATTTCTCAATATCAATGAACTGTTAAAGCATGAACTTCAGTCAATTCTGACCATAAAAAATGCCATGTAGCTATGTATTCTCATCTGAAGTTTTTTCAAGGGTCTGGCAAACAAGTCTCTCTTTAAAAAGTTAATGCCAGTGTGTATGTGCTCAATTGCATTTTGATTTTTCATTACATATCCTAATCCTCTGCATATTTTGTTCCCGGTTTTAATTTCTCAGAATGTTTTCAGGTTTTGCAGGAGAAATATAAAATCAGAATCTGTCATGCTATATGACATTTAGTTATGTAATTTGGAGTTCAACCCTGACAACATTAGGGGCAGCTCATATCAGTAAAAAAAAATAATAATAATTTCCTAGGCACTGTAGACGTAGTGCCATTTATATTTTTACTTTTGAACACCACTTAAATTATCTTATATTTTTATGATGATTAATATAACTTCTACCTATGAGAAAAATAAGTAATTTCATGATATTAAAAAGTGCTTTGAAAGCTACAGAATATTTACATAGATTATATATTATTTATATACTATATATAACTTATATAATTTTATGAATACAAACTTGTCATGCTTATCAGTGATAAATGGCAAAATATTCATTAAAAAGCTATGCTAATCAGATAAAAATCTTATATATTAGCTAATATGGTTTTAATTTATTGACAGTACCTTTAAATTCATGTAAAACTGAATTTATAAAAAATTCTGAGAGTGATTTGGAATAGTCATTTGAGGGATACTATTAGTGATTAGAACAAACACTGATGTTACAGAGTGAGAATCTATAGATTAATGTCAGAAAGAGACTGGGTCCTTGGAAATTAGTAAGATACCATTTGGTATTCATAAGATGAAAAAAATGTGCTTTGAAGAGTAGAAAGTGTTTCCTCATTTTGACCTATAAAAGAGTGGGAGGTAAGTGTATTTTTTATATGTTAGCAGAGATTTTTAGAGAGAGAGGAAGGATAGAGATAGAGAGATAGAAACATTGATGAGAGAGGAGCATCATTTATCATCTCCCTCCTGGATGGCCCCTACTGGGGATAGAGCCAGCAATCTGGGCATGTGCCCTGATTGGAATCAAACCAGTGACCTCTTGGTTCCTGGGTCAAAGCTTAACCGCTGAGTAACACTGGCTGGGCTAGGTAAATGTATTTTAATTAATGTATCAAATTTCCCTTGGGTAGTACCTTTGTCTGTATGTAGAGCTGTTAATATTTTGAAGCTATAAGCATAGCATGGAAATGGGATATAATGAAAAAGAGAAACCATAAGTGGTGGAAGTACCAAAGAATAGTTCAATTATTTTTACATTAGAATGGACTCATTCATACAGTAAATTTAAATTGAACAACCTATTTAATTTGAGGACTGTTCAAGGGTCTGGTTATACAACAGTGAACAAAACAGAGTCCTGCCCAATGTGATATGATGATTAATTCACCTTTGTTTCCCCAAGTTTCTTTTTCTGGTTTTATTACAAAATGTCCTATATCTCAGACACCACTTAGTTCAAGGCAAATCAAGATGGCTGGTCATCCTTCTGCTGACCTTCTCCTTTGGTAATTGTCAGCTTGATTTGATGATTTCTATTAATGTGCTTATCTCATTGCTCATGGCAATGCCAGATAACATTGGCTACATATAAGCAGCTTCTAAGTTGGGCAAGGTCATAACAAGAGCATATGCTGATAATATTAAAGTCTTTCAAATGATTCCTAGATGGCACTCCATAGAGTGCAATGGAACTACAGCAACCACAATGCATCCTGAAGGAGGGATTGGCATCTGGGAATGTCAACAATCATATTACTATGGAAAATCATTTGCAGGACACTGTCCTCATCATCTTTACTCCTCACAAAACCATGTACATATCCTAAAACAAAAAAGAAAGATGAGATTATTGTAAAGCTCATAAGCTACAATCTACAGGGTTCAGGCTAAAGGAGCAATGGTTAGTGAGTGATAGATAACTTTAGCAAGAATAGTTTTAGAAAATGATTATTTGTGTGTGAGGGAGATGTGAGAATAGAAAAAGAGGATGCATTACAGTGGGAAGAGGAAATTAATTGTCAGGGTATAAGTGGGAGCAATGATAGATTGTTTTGAAGGAATTTGAAAAGAAAAGTGGAAGTGGTGATTGATGCTAACTAGAAGGAGAAGGTAGAGAATAGGGACGCTAGTAGACCAAGGAATTTAGATTTTAAAGGCAAAAAAAAGTAACCATGAAAAACACATATGAACCAATATTTATAACAGAATGATTTTAATTTATGATAATTAAGTAGGTAAGCAATGAATTATAAATTTCAATGTAGCTAAGTTTGAAAAAAAAATGACAAGAAAATTATTTAGATTTTTTTAAAAATTAGCTCTGAACTTTCCTATCTATAACACATGAGTTGGGTATTGTTAATGGCCAAATAAGAGGACTTTCTGAGAGATCATCGTCTCATAATCGCTATACAAAATTTCTCATTTAATGTTAGTGACAGATTCTGAAATTTTCAGCAAAATAAGATATAATAAAACCAATTTTACCATAGGCTATTTGTTTGATGTAAATGAGTGTTAAGTTTTACAGAATCCATCAATATTACAACAAAACTAGAGGTCCGGTGCATAAAATGTATGCACTGGGGGAGGGATGTCCCTTCAGCCCTGCCTGAACTCTTTCCAATCTGGGACCTCTAGGGGAAAGTCCAATATCCCTGTGGGATCAGGCCTAAACTGGCAGTAGCACATCCCTCTCACAATCTAGGACTGCTGGCTCCCAATTGCTCACCTGTCTGTCAGCCTGATCACCCCCTAACACTCCCCAACCAGCCTGATCAATGCCTAACTTGTCTCCTGCCAGCCTAATTGTCCCCAACTGTCTTCCTCTGCTGGCCTGATCACCCCCAACTGCCCTCGCCTGCTGGCCCAGTGGCCCTCAACTGCTCTCTCCTGCTGACCCAGTCACCCCTAACTGCCCTCCCCTGGTGGTCTTCCTGTGGTGCCCATCTTTGACCAGAGGAGGGTGGCCATCTTTGACCACATGGAGGTAGTCATCTTGTGTGAGGGCATGAGGGTCAATTTGCATATTACTTTTTTATAATATAGGATACTATTGAATGAAACCATGTTATTTGAGGACCTGCTGTATTTACATTGCCTTATAATTTCCTATTGTTTCGAAGAACAGGAAACAAATTCTTTAGATTAGTTTCATGAGGGGGTAATCAATTCATTTTAGGAGGTTCCTTCATCCCTTGATATAGAATGAAGTAATAAAAATTTTATTTAATGAGTCAACAATGAATCATTAAATTAAAAATACTACAGAGTCCATGATAGGAAAGAAATTAGGTTATCACCTGTTAAATAACCAATTTATTGATGTCATAATGGCTTAGAGAAAAAAGAGTATAGTTGTAATTTCTAGATATAAACAATGATAAATAGAAGAAATGCAGGCTTTTATACCCATGAGTAAATATAGATAATAATTTCAATTAAAGTAGTGGATCCTTCAATATGGAATGAATGAAAATTTTAGACACCAGATTATAGATAACCATGCTCCTATGAATAGCAAGACTGACATGGAATGATACTATACATTTCTTCAATCTCAAGACTAACATTTACTAGCATATCATATATTATTATTCCAAGGATCTGAAATCTTTTCAAAAGTTTTGGTACTTGTACCAAGAGAAATGATATTAAATTGATAAGTAAATGTCAGTGATTTCTAACTTATTTCTTTCATAAAGTATTATTTATAAGCAATCTACTCTTTCTAGCACAGCAAAATATGGCATAGTATATTCATTATACATTAGTAAATTACTTTTGTATTAATAAGTAAAATTATGAAAAGCACTAAAAAATGAGAACTAGAACCTGATTGTTTAATGACTGGGTGTGTCATTCTTAGGGTGCATATCAGAATAAAATATAGGGTGATCCCCCAAAATATTTAAACTTCAACAACTGATAGCTTAAAAATTTTGAAAATGAGATGTGTTTTAATAAATATATCTTTGTAATTATTCAAAGTGTATGTATACATTTTGGGGGGACACCCTGTATTTCTATGGCAACCATTAAGCAATTAAAAAATATCAAGAGTCATGAGCAGGTAACCTGGATCAAGATGATAATAACTGTCACAATTGGGGACACAGTAAAGGTAAAAAAAAAAGTTTTCAATGAGACATGGGTCTTTGAAAAATTCACTATATTCTCAATCTATAAACTGAATAATAGTAGTGTAGACTATCTTTTCCTTTCTTTGTGGTTCTTTGATTGGATGCTTACCAGCACAGCATCCATAGAAGTCCACCATCATTTCATTTCATGCCATCTGAACATGTCAAAACGGGGAAATGTAGTACAGAATTCAGGTAGACTCCCTGCCTATAGGTGATAGTCTTTCATTTCTACATTTAAATTAAGTAAAATTCATTAAACATCTAAACTCTGTGTCCATGACTCAAACATATATATTGAGTTTTTCTTTTACCTTTTATCTTTTTATTTTTCAGTCCTAAAAACATGACCACAAACATGTTTGCAAAACAGATGATTTTTTCCTTTCTTTCTTTTTTTTTTTCTTATACCAGGAAATGTTTGTTCAGCTGTTGTATGGCTAAGGGAAATGTCCTGCATGTTAAAATACCGGAACTCGTTTTATATGCTTCCTTTAAGCATTTGACACTAACACTGAGTTATTTAGCGCTACTTTCCTTGGATCTAGTCACACTCCCTTGCATTTACCCATTTGTCATTGTGTTCCAGTGTAAGAAAATTTGGAATAGACATATCCCAGAGGAAAAGGGTAGAATATCATAGAAACCATTGGATCTGCTCTAATGACAACTCTTCAGGTTTTCAATTTCAGATATTTTTATTTTCTTAGTAGCTACCCAATTAGTAATTATATTTTAACTTTTATTTTGGGGTTCCAAATTCCCATTAAAAAGAAAAGATTTGACTTCTTTTAAACTATGTGACTCTAATAGTTATGTGAATGAATGCATATGTATGCATGTAGATATGTATGTGTTAGTGTAACTACATGTGCTTCATTCTCATACTTGTATTTTCCTTTCTTTTGCTACTAGAAGACACAGATTTCATCAGTTTTTAGTGACTGTAAGAGCAGTTTTTTTTCTATTGGTTACATAGCTTGAAACTTCAGCACAAGAAAGTCTAATAATGTGTTTTTTTTTCTTTTCTTACTTTTTTTTTTATTAATCTGTTCACCTGCTTGTGACAAATTTGAAATATTGAAGAATAATGGTATTTTTTAAAGCCACATTATATTTTAATATATTTCCTTAAAGTTTTTCTTCTAAGAAAAACAGTACTTCCCAAATATGTCATTTGTGTATCTATATACATTATCGTTAGTAATATTTACTATTCATTATAATCTCAATAAAATAATAATAGCTAACATCCATTTAATTCTCAACTCAGACTAGTCTAGTTGAGAATTATAAATTTGATTCTATATTCCTCAACTTTCCCAATTGCCCCCAATATTAAGACCAAGCACTATGTTTTGTGCTTTTGGTTTTATTTTGTTTTGTTTGAGAGGAAAGAGATGAGTTTGAAGATTCCACTCCAAATAAGGGAAAATTAAGACCAGAATTGCAGGTCCTTTTTATTCCTTTCTCTCAATGCCCACTATACTCGTTGCTTACATAAAACACTGCATTATTCAATCCTATTTGGTAAATAAGCCCCTCAAAGAAAGAACTGAGGAAAGCAGTTAATAAATTTGCAATTTAATTTCACTCAGTCTTTCTTAGGTCCACAGAGGGAACATACTTTCCAAAATGTAGTCACCCACAAAGACTCTGGTCCTGAAGTGTTTTTCTGTCTTAAAAATACAGAAGAATATTGAAGAAAATGTGGTTCAGAGACCTTGAAGAAATCCATTAGGATGTAAAAGAAGTAAATAAAAAAGCAGTTTATACTTCGGCAAGGTTGATGTCAAGTCCTTTCTTATCACTTCTAATGACAAACTCACTAAATAGAGTTTAGTGAATAGGAGCTCTTAGGAACCTCACCTCCTGGACTCAAGCATACTTTTGCCAAGTAGTATGTTTCAGTCGGAAGCATTTTAGAAAATGTCTACCCTGATGGAGATTACATTGAGTTTATTTTGTCTTTCTCTGTAATTTGTGGGTCTGGAGTAATGGAAAACTTGATTATGTTCTAGTGGAACGCATAGGTGTCACAGGTGAAGATGCCATGAATGTTAAAGTAAAATGAGTGAACCAGTTAGCAAACACCATAGAATTATGTCAATGGATTTAAAAGAAAACGTTTACAAAACACAGCTCCTTTTGTTTCATTGGTTCAAACTCTTATTTACAGTTTGTGGAGTTTTATGCCACAATATTCTTCCTACTCTTTACTCAGCTTTGCTCTAAAACTTCTTTTCCAAAGGTTAGGAGAGTCTTTAAAAACCCAGACTTGAATTAAATGTCGCCTATTTCTGTCAGTTTTCCTCTTAGCATTATTACATCCCTACAATTTTTCTAAAATATGCTGGCAGAAAGCCTTTGAAATCTCATTTTGACTGACTAGGAAACAATAGGTATATCAGAAAGCTTGCACACTCCAGTTATGTGGTTCCAAGAGCCAGAAATCCTCCTTTATTTGAATCAGGCCTACCTAACCACAACCCTTCTGTCAATGACCAATGGTAGGAAATAAAGTTTTATTAGAACACAATCATGCCCATTGGTTCATGCATTCATTGTTTATAATTGCTTTCACTATACAATGGCAGATGAAGTAGTTTGTCATGAAAAGACTAAATAGTTACTATTTGACCCATTACAGATAGTTGGCCAACCACTGGTGTAGAGGATGCAAATGAATTAGTCTCTGTAATAATGAGCAATCACTTATATAGTATTAAATGCTTTTTTAAAAATATATTTTATTGATTTTTTTTTTACAGAGAGGAAGGGAGAGGGATAGAAGGTTAGAAACATCGATGAGAGAGACATCGATCAGCTGCCTCCTGCATGCCCCCAACTGGGGATATGTCCGCAGCCAACATATATGCCCTTGACCGGAATCAAACCTGGGACCCTTCAGTCTGCAGGCCGATGCTCCATCCACTGAGCCAAACAGGTTTTGGCTATTAAATGGTTTTAATAGTTTGACTTCAGAGTCCCATATCTGTATTTTTTTAATGACCTTCTTATCCCATTCTATACTGCCCATCAGTATATTTTGGGCTGAGACAGCATGCTATTTATGCATATGTCAAATTCATAAGCACACTCCCCCTGACTTAAACTATTGTCTTAGAGATCCCTCGCTGTTTCTTTGGCTGCAGAATTTATTGCCTCTTTAATGTTTCTATTGCACCTGTGCAGATTATAAGCAGCTCACTGCCAAAAGGAAACTGGCCAGTGGGTTTTGTTCAAGAAGCTTTTCTTTTTGTAAAAAAAAAAAAAAAAAAAAGGAAGAAAGAAAGCCAATGTCTCTTACATGGGAGTGTTCCCTAGTAATTAGCTGAGATCTTATATGTTGATTAGATGCTTCAGTTAAAGCTGTTGTTCTGAATAAATACAATATTTTGCTGTGTTGAAAAGTTTTTTTTCAACTAGCCTTATTAGGGGAATATAGTAAGATCTAAAAATAAAAAAGACAGGTGTTCATGGGACCGTGGCACATTTAAATGGTTTGATTACTTCTCTGCGGTAGAAGATTTGGTTTACTGTCTGCAACAACACAATTACACTGCCTCCT
The DNA here is from genome assembly GCA_004026805.1 of Lasiurus borealis. Classification (NCBI taxonomy): domain Eukaryota; kingdom Metazoa; phylum Chordata; class Mammalia; order Chiroptera; family Vespertilionidae; genus Lasiurus; species Lasiurus borealis. Next base: position 76,860 of record PVJN01004343.1, on the reverse strand, counting down.
ACTTCCATCCATAGTCCATCAAAGCAAAGATAAAAGAATAAATTAAGCTGCTTTCAAGTACATTTGGGATGATCATTTCAAAGTTGGCAGCACGCTTGAAATGTGTCCTATATTCACTAAAACTTCTCTCGGATATTTTGAGGATTCTGACTTGACATATATTTCAACTTCCCATCCATATCCAAGTGCTATTGAACAAGTTTCCAGTCTCCAATGGGAGCAATGAGAAATAAGGAAAGATTTCTTTTCCTAGAAATCCAGGTATATAGATAAGAAAGTCTCCTACCCAGATAATTTTCCCAGGAAGATTCTAGCCACAGCCTTCGCTTCCCACTTAAATGTCTAATTCAACCTTTTTCAATTCTGACTCTACATTAGGAGCACCTTGAAAGCTGTTTTTTTTTTTAATATTTGTTTGGAGAATGTATAATGGTATGCAAGCCTCATGCATACTTCAGAGATTTTAATTGAACTAATCTAGGGTGAAGTCAAAGCTCCATATTTTTTTAAAATATATATTTTATTGATTTTTCACAGAGAGGAAGGGAGAGGGATAGAAAGTCAGAAACATCGATCAGAGAGAGACATTGATCAGCCTCCTCCTGCACGCCCCCTACTGAAGTTGTGCCCGCAAGCAAGGTACATACCCCCAACCGGAATCGAACCTGGGACCTTTCAGTCTGCAGACTGACGCTCTATCCACTGAGCCAAACCAGTTTCGGCAAAAGCTCCATATTTTTTAAAGTATCCCCTTGTAATTCTAACATACAATTGAGTAGAAAACTGCTGATGTACATGCCTTCATAACCACAGGCGGACAGGTCCTATGAAGTGTCAAACCTAACGGGGAGACTGTCAGTGGAAATAAAGCATTAAAGTTTCTGATGGGCATCGGAAATAGCATGAAATCAGTTTCTAACACGGAATGACTAGAATTTACTTCTCAGATTAAAAATAATACTTTACATGTACTGTATATGCTATTCCATTTGTTATGTGATTTTTATACTCGACCAGTTATACCTAGGGTTTAATAAATGTCAATGTACTAGTATATTAACATAAGCTGACTGCTAATGTAGAACATCGTAATCAGTGGTCAACCATGTGCTTGTATTATAAGTATGATTTTAAGTGGCTATCATAATCTTTAAGGCTAAAAGTAGTTAATGCATTTTAGACAGCGAGGATAAATGATACTTGGTGTGTGTGTGTGTGTGTGTGTGTGTGTGTGTGTGTGTGTATATATATATATATATATATATATATATATATATATGATTTTGCACCAGTGAGCATCTTTAAAAATGAAACATCACATGCCTTTTCTGGGATAAGAAATGTATAAGCTTCACTGAAGACAGAAAGCTGAATTTAATAGATAACCAGTCAAAGAGTACTCCCATCATCTCTCTCTCCTGGGGCAGAGAAAGATAAGCAGAGGGTGGCAGAATGAAGAGCTTTACCTCTAGCTTCAGCAATAGAGTTTCATCTGGAGATTCAGCTCCTAGATGTTTCTAGAGAAAATAATGTCTTACGTGGAAGAAAATAAGAACACATCAAAATAGCTTTATTCTTTCACCAATATCAGTGAATGAATTCTAGCACCTCAATATTTTTATTGTCTTTTCTTGTTAGAAGATTAATCTATAACCTGGAAATCATTCATTCGCTCCTATATCAGGATGGAGTCTAGTACCTAGAAAGTTATTAGTTTTATTATCTAAAGTTTTACCTATGTGTCCTTTATATATATCTTCTTTTTTCCCAATTGACCTCTCTACCGCCCCGGTGTCTGTGTCCACAGGTTTTGCTAATATGCATGTAAAGTATTTTTTATTTATTTTTAGAGAGAGAGGAAGGAACAGGGAGAGAGAAATGTCAGTGTAAGAGTGGAATATGGATTGGCTGCCTCATGCACGCCCCAGAAACCTGGGCATGTGCCCCAGATGGGAATTGAATCAGCAACCCCCTAGGTGCAAAGGTCATGCCCAAACAGGGCCACCTAAACGATTTAGAATAAAGTCTGATTTTTATGACCAATTAACTATTATTCTGATTAACTTATGCATTTTAGAAGGGAGAATTCCCAAGTTGTTTACTTCATTCAGTCTGTACCAGAGTTATTTTCCAATGCACCGAGATAGGAGACATGGCACACATTTATTTCAGAAAGTTTTTTGACTTCAGTGGAATGGATGGGTATTTTAAAATCATTTTGAATAGCAAGATAGTCAAACCAGAGACAGACATCGGTGTGAATGCCAGGGTGCAGCGATTGTTTTTAAGATACTTTATTTACAGAGGAGGGGCTGTGTGGGGGTGAGTAAATAATCAGATCCAGTAAGAATGCAATGAATTCATTTTCTCAAGCCCTTTCCTGAGGAGAGAGAAGCATCCCTTGTTAAAGCACTAGGTACTCTTGTTTCATGTGGCTAGATTTATAGAGTATCTTAACCTCAATGCTAAACATATAGAAGGCTCTTAGTAAACATGACTGACTGGATAGATGGACAGATGGATGAGTGGGTGGGTGAACTAATGTTGTGATCTTCTCCTTGCACTCTTGGTCTCCACAAAAAAAGACTAAGAAATCCCACACACGGCTGTACTTAGAAGCGTGTCTTTGAGGTAAGTCAGAATGTGTCTAAGAAATTCTCATTCTTGGAATGTCTATCCATCTTCTCAGCTCCTAATCGGGTCTTATGTTCCCTCGGTGTTATGGTGCTTGAATTACTCCAGCTGACATCTGTGTGAATACAATGTTTTTCCATATAGTAATTGTTATGAGCTGGGTAGTTTTATTAAAATTAAATAGAGTAGCATAATATACTAAACATTGAGCTTTATTTGGCTGGCACAACATAGGAAATTATGAAATTTTGATGAATGAGTGAATGGATAAAAACATATACATAAAATTAAATCAAGGCCGAGCTTCTCTTAATTCACACTAAGCCGGGAATCACTGGTGAAGGATGATTATTTACACACTAGATCAGGAGTCATCTAGCTACTGCTATGGTCCAAATCCACCCCCCTCCCTTTATGTATGCTTCATGTCAATACAAAATTCATGGAAATCTGGTTTCCCTCTTGATATCTAAGCAATGCCATAATAGCCTCAAATTTGCCTCTTGACTCACAAAACCTAAAATATTCACTCATCAGTGGGTATACAAATTTTGCTTATCTCACATTACACTATAAGTTGGTGGTACCAATGGCAGACTGAATTTGAAATACATTCTGTTATCTATTCAGCATCTAGCCTACTGTCTGAAACATAGTAGACACTCATTTAATGCCCATTTAATAAAAATAAAAAGTAAATAAATAAATGAACTTATTTTCTTCCTCCTCAAACCCACAGGCACCACTCTTCAATGGAGAAAATATTTCTCATTAGAGTTCTCAGAAAGCACACATTTAAAATTTTACTGATATAGGAAAAAATTATTTCAAAAATAAGGTCAAAACTTTAACATGTAATTCATTCAAGAAAATATCAGAGATCTATGCAAGGTATCTCCAAAATATCTATACACACTTTGAATAATTATGCATTGTAGTGGGTTAAATTGAAAAGAAGAAAACATTAATTGAGCTATCAGGAAAAAAATGTGTATACATTTTGAGGGGACACCCTGTATGTAATGTCGGGTAATTTCTCACTTGCCTTTAGAGGTAGAATGTCCTCCTCTATTTCCTGGTTGGGAAGCTAGCAATGTGTCCTTTCACCTGTGGAGAGTGAAGGAAAGAGGATTTAAAGAGCAGAAAAGCCTTCTGAGGCATGGAGTTTAGCAGAGAGCATTTGTCGTGGCTGGCCCTTCCTTTGCTCTTGATAAATTTCAGGTAGAAAGAATTGCATATCCAGTTATGCTAATAAGCCATATATGTGGCTTCAACTCTATGGGTACTACACAGTGGTAAGATTTCCTATTTTTTTAAAAAATATATATATTTTATTGATTTTTTACAGGGAGGAAGGAAGAAGGATAGAGAGTTAGAAACATCGATGAGAGAGACATTGATCAGCTGCCTCTTGCACGCCCCCTACTGGGGATGTGCCCACAACCAAGGTACATGCCCTTGACCGGAATTGAACCTAGGACCTTTCAGTCTGCAGTCCAATGCTCTATCCATTGAGCCAAACCTGTTTCGGCAAGATTTCCTCTTAATGCACTTCTCAGAGCTGTAGGAACTGTGTGACTTAGGTAAGCAATATTCTCAGTATCCACAGACCGAGTCTACTTAGTTATATGTGCCCTTTATTGCTATTTATCAGTTCTAATATCCTCCATTTTCTATTTCTTTCCTTCTTTGTTTGTGGTTGAAAACTTTTCTATTTTTCTTGTGTAATTTCCTCTGGTCTTTCAATATAAATCATTTCAAATTATTTTTTTGTGTAGGTAAGGTAATCATCATATATAGACATATATACAGTGGTACCTCGAGATACGAGCGCCCTAACATACGAGATTTTTGAGATACGAGCCATTGAGCAAGCGATTTTTGCTTTGAAATACGAGCAACATTTGAGATAGGAGTAATCGCGCAGATTGGCCGGCTGCACACGACCCACCAGTTTATCTCGACTCGAGCGTCTCATAGTTTCCCACGCCTCACGGTTACGGAATGAATTAAACTTGTATCTCGAGGTACCACTGTATTGCTTATAATCTTACTCCTGAGCTATATCTGAGCTAAATAATAATTTCATCCCTTGAGCCAAATAAGCAAGCTGGATTGATTTACAGGTGCGCCCGCTATAACATCTGTGGAGTTCGGGTTAATAACACTAGCGGAAGGCCACGTATCATATATTTAAACAGTTAAAGTTGTAAATTAAGCTAAAAAATTATATTCCATCTCTCATGTTGACAAGCATGCCTTTGTTCCAGCCCAGAAGGCAGGTGTGAATTTGACTTTCCTAGACTGGCAGATCCCTGATGCTCAGGGGGTGCATGGTGAAACCCCATCCCCTTCTCCAGCTTCTCTGCTGCTTTCAGCTCTTCCAGAGGTCATCAAGACAATGAACCCCCACATCTACTGCAGGGACTTTTGCCAGCTCTTAGGCTTTCCGATGCGCCACAGTCTGCATTAAATTGGCCCAGGCATGTTTGAGCATGAAATTTGGGGTCCTGAGTGACTGAATTGTGGGTTACAATGTGGGTACAGGCCCTGATGCGCATGTTGTCTTGACCCTCTTGACCCTCACTCCATGGGAAGGCACAGCATAAAAGCCAGGCAGCGCCTCTAAATCCAGACTCCTCTCAAGGTTAGTGCTCTATAGTGTAATGGAAATAACGCTGATATTGGGGTCAGCCATCGGTTCAAATCTCAGCTCTTTCTTTTATTAAGACTCTGTGACCCTTGTCAAGTTCCTTATCAGCCTGCTCTTCTGTGAGTTTGTTGTAAGATATAAATAAGACAATGGTTGCAACCATTTAACACAGTACTGTATGTCCAGTAGACATTTTAAAAATGTTAGTGGTTTGTTTTTTGTTTTGGGTTGTTTTTTGGGGGGAGGTTATTATTGTGTAATTAATAATTATTTAGTAAATAGCTATAAAATGCCCAGTACAGTGTTACCTCGAGAAACTAGTGCCCTAACATACAAGATTTTTAAGATACGAGCCGTCAAGGGAGCAAATTTTGCTTTGAAATATGAGCAACAGTTGAGATATGAGTAATCACACGGATCAGTCAGCTGCACACAACCCACCAGTTTACCGCGACTTGAGTGTCTCATAGTTTCCCACGCCTCAAGGTTATGGAACGAATTAAACCTGTATCTCGAGGTACCACTGTATTATAAAAAATGGTAGCTTTTGGGGAAAAAAAATCATACATAGAATGCTTGCTATGTTCTATACTAAGCAATTCACTTAAATGACCCCAGATTACCCTATCTATGTATTTGTCTCCACACTTTACAGAGGAGCAGACAATATGGGCACATCCTTCAGTGGAATTAGGAAAGGACAGTCATGCATCACTTAGCTACGGGATACATTCTGATCAGTGTATCATTAAGTTATTTTGTGGTTGCATGAGCATCATAGAGTGAAATTATACAAATCAGGTAATATAGCCTACCATTGCAACTTATGTGTTATACTATTATGACTGGCTGCTTAGTAAATTTGTCTACGCGAAGGGTGAGGATGGGTAGAGGAAGCCAGTCATGAGTACGCTCTTAAGAACCTAGACCTCGCCGAAACCGGTTTGGCTCAGTGGATAGAGCGTCAGCCTGTGGACTGGAAGGTCCCAGGTTCGATTCCCGTCAGGAGCATGTATCCTGGTTGCGGGTTCGTCCCCAGTAGGGGGCGTGCAGGAAGCGGCTGATCGATGTCTCTCTCTCATCGATGTTTCCAACTCTTTATCTCTCTCTCTTCCTCTCTGTAAGAAATCAATAAAATATATTAAAAAGAAAAAGAACCTAGACCTCTAACATAGACTCCAAGAAAAGCAGAATCCAGGCCCTGTGCCCTACCACTCCTGCTACCTTAGTTGTAACTCCCGAACCTGTAAATTATAGACTTATTTTTCTTCAGTGTTTCCTAGTGGTTTTTGCTGAAGGGTGTCATGCAATTGTTATAGGAACCATAAGTGTTGGTCCAATTGTAACATTGGTTTAGAAAGGGTCGATGTCTGTGGAAAGTTCAATGAGGCCCAGGTGAGCTCTCCTAGGCATTTTCCACCAATAGCATCACTACTGCTGTTAAGACAAAAAAATGAGCACAAAAGAGTAATGCCTTCCACTATGACTCTGCAATGGCTATGATGCCACTAGGCCAGAGGGATTTTTCAGTTCCATTATAATCTTATCGGACCCCCTTCATGTATGTTATATGTCCTTGACTAGATCATCATTATATCATAATGGTGACAGAGTCGGTACTATAATGCATGTGGAACTCTGCGTTCCATGCTTCTAACTATTTATGATTTCAAGGGGTTTAGAATAGAACAACCATCAAACAAATCACTCACAGAGAATGAAACGATTATTATTGAATTTAGTTTTGCCAAATCCAGTTATCAATTCTCAACATAGTGGTGATAATAAAGGCTTGTTAAAAGGCATTATTTTCCACTTAAAACACATCCTTTTTTTTGGAATGCATTCTTCTTTCCCCAAGGTCATTAGTACACAGCTGTTATGAAGACATCTCCAAACCTCATTAACCTTTGGAATGGAGTGTGGAATCCAGGTTTGGCTACACAGTTGCATTATAGAGAGACTACATCCACCCGGCCATTTATTCCTGACCCCTAACAATCACAAGCTAGAATACTCCTTAAAATGTAGGTTTCAATGCTCCACCTGGGCACAATAAATCAAGTTATCCCAGAAATTGGAAGCTTAAAAACACTCCAAGCTAAGTTTTTACACGTGCTGATCTTTGATCCCTAGGTATTCCTCTGATTTAATTGGCTTAGGGCAGAGCCAATGGGTTTTTTTGAATTGCTTTCCAGGTGCTTCTAATTTTGCAGCCAACGTTGAGAGCTCCTGGCAGGAGGGATGTTTCTCTTTAGAGGGGGAAGATTTCAGGTAGAATAAAGTTGAAAGTATAGAAATTTCACAAACCTGTTCAGCAGGTCGATCCATGAAGGCCTAATTGTTTGGGGAATAAAGAAGAAAGGACCAGCCTGCCTGCTTTCTAGGATCATGAAGCTGAAGGAAGAAGACCTGTGAACACCTAACAGGTAACCAATGAATAAGTTGAAGAAATAGTCAATGTTCTTTCTACCTGTGTTCATGGAGGGAAGCATTTATCTTTTTAAGTGAGGACAGCACATTATAAATACAAAGCCCTAGGGATAAAAAGTTAGGCCAAAGAAACAGAAGAGGTATGCTGATATTTAATAGATTTTTCAATGGCTTTGTTGATTACTCACTGGAATGACTTTCATTTTTGTTGTTTTCATTTTCTTGATTCTAAAACTTCTGCTTACATTCTGCTGTGTGGCTCACAGCGGGGAGCTTACAGGAGGAGGCTGCTGCAGTGTTTATGATGAAGTGAATGGAAAGTTCTCCAACAAACTTCGGTCTTAAGGCTGAAAGTTTTTAAGTCCTGGCATTTGACTGGTTTCATCCGCTTGCCTCTCAATGGATACCTACTTTAGATTGGTATCTGGCTGAGTTGGGGACAGATGTTTGATCTGGGAATTGGGGTCCGATAATAAATATCTCACGGAGCCTTTTAGGTTTGAGCTAGGTGAAAAATGTATTTTACCCTCAGGATTCTTTGATGTAGATTCTTTGATGTAGATCTTTTGATGTGTCAAATATGTCCAGAATTGGAGACAGTCTTAACAAGCCAGCCAGTCCAGTTTGGGCTTTGTGGAGGTGAAGGGTTAAATGACTACATATATATGCAAATCCAGATGCCAGTCTCTTACCTCTATTAGATTCTAAAATTGCGTAAGTCAACTGGTAAACCATGGGTTTTTGATTTCTTAAAAGTGATCTTTGTGTCATGCAACTCACTTTTATACATTTTATCCTGGGCAACAAAATAGTCACTTTTCATTTTTACCTGTGCTTTACATATTTAAAAAAATAATGACAAAATAGCAATGAATATTAGCAATACAATTGTAAAACATGCAGAAGAATGGTCTTGTGGGGGATGTTAATATCCACCTTAGAAAGGGACACAGAAAAGGCTTCTGTCCCCACTGAGAGGGACAGATAAGCCTGGAGAAAATATACAAGTAAGAATAAGTAAAGATAAAATGCCGGTCATTTTGAGCATTAGTGTGGGATGTAAAGGGAAGGACGGATTCAAGAGATTATCCAGTCCTCAATTCAATAAGATATAGCATGGGATATATTCTAGGTGTACAAGGGAAAGGAATATTAATGATGAAATTGGGGAGGTTACTGCAACGTTCACTGATTTAGAGAACAAAGAATAAGGGGCGGGTTTGGATGTCAGGGAAGGCAGAAGAAACCATTGGGGTGTGTTTAATGAGAAGAACCCTGAGACATCAAACTGAAAAGCAGTTCAACATTTGAAAACATGGACTGGAGCTCGGAAAAGAAAAATGGGACTACCAGTAGGGATGTCTCCAGGATAATGGTAGTTATTAATGTCAATAGTAGGATCAGCATTAAAGATCAGGCAGAGGCACACCAGTGGAGAGCAACTCTACAATGGCAAGTACAAGTTGGGTTCTTTATTTTTTTAATATGTTTTATTCATTTTTTACAGATTTTTAACAGATAGAATTAGAAACATCGATGAGAGAGAGCCATTGATCAGTTGCCTCCTGCATGCCCCCTACTAGGGATGTGCCTACAACCAAGATACATGCCCTTGACAGGAATCAAAACTTGGACCCTTGAGTCCGCAGGCCGATGCTCTATCCATTGAGCCAGACCGTTTCGGCCAAATTGAATTATTTTAGGATGTAAAAAGGGAGAAGGCTGGAAAAGGACCCAGGTTATGCAGAGCTTTGAGCCGTAGAGGTTTCGACCTTTTTTCTTTTTGTTTTTAATGTATTGTAGACTTTTTTTTTACTTGCTTGCTTTTAATTACATGCATATCTTAGATAAGCAGTGGGTGAGTGCGTGGTGTGTGTGTGTGTGTTTGTGGGGTGTGTGGGTCTGTTCACGTAGGCAGAAAGGCCACACAATAGGCACACTTTCTGGCAAGAGATACTGAAGACTAAGGTTAGTGGGTTTTGGACATATGGAGGAAACACTGTTAGTGGAACCACCTGCTTTTGACTATTTGGGTATGTTTCCTTTGAAACGTGGTAAGTAAGAAGGAAGGTAGAATCTCACTGAGCAGCTGGTGAGAGAGGTGAATGAAGCAGTCACCAGTAGGGCAATCTTCCCTCTGGAAAAACGACTTCTTTTGATTATACAAATATTTGAACAACCTCACTGTAACTTTGGCTTTCTAATTATTGAGTGCTTCGCCCAGTATAGATCCTGTCACTGAGTTTGAAACAAATATTTGCAAATATAGTGATTAAATGACATCATAATGAAAGCTTTTTTTCCTTTGGATTCACAAAGACAAAATTGCAATTTTATATGGTATACTTCTGTGGTAAAGTAATAAAACAGAATACATTTCCCTCCCCTTTGGATAATATTTTTTGGGGAGGCTGGTTAATACTTTGAATAAATGAACACCATGATTCTGGAAAGACAAAGATTTGGACAAGGACATTGGGAGTGGCTGTGCCCAGGATTTTGCATCTTAAAAATTGTTGTGCTCTCTTTTAAAATTTATTTTTAACTTTTTATTTTGAAATAATTTCATAAAAAAAGACAAAGAGCAAGGGACTCTCATATAAATTATTGACCCAGATTTTCCAAAGGGTATAATGTTATGTGGACATAATAATAAAAAATATGAAATTAACACGTATGCAATAATATTTCAAATTTTGTCAACTATCCCAGTAAATATTTTTTGAATGTGGATCCAGTTCAGGATCCCACATTCCATTTACTTTTCAGATATTCTTCATTTCTTTTTTAATCCCAGAGACTTCCTCATTCTTTCTTTATCTTTCATGATCTCTCTGTTTCTGACTGGCCACACATTTCTGTAAAATGACCTCAATTTGGGCCTGATGCTCTCTCATTATTATATTCAAGTTATAAATTTTTGGCAAAAGAAAGTACAGAATGATGTGTGCCCTTAGGGGTCCCACTTATTAATCATTATTCTCTGCCATCAGATTTTTTTTTTAATGGAGAAGTAGACTTTGAAGTTAGGTAAGAATTAAAACATACGCTTTATTATTTATAACGCTGAATTAGGTAACAGAGCTTCAAACTTGAGTTCTCTCTCTCCTAAATTGAGCTACTTGGGCAAAGGCCGAGTCTGTAGACAATTCTGTGGGACTTACCTTGCAGAGTTAGGGGCTGTGAATGTAAACTTACACTCTGGAGGACAGGTGCAAACTCTAAGGCTTTACACATGTCCAATAAAACCCAGGGACTGCCAAGACTGGTTTGGCTTAGTGGATAGAGTGTCAGCCTACGGACTGGAAGGTCCCAGGTTCGATTCTGGTCAAGGACATGTACCTTGGTTGCGGGCACATCCCCAGTAGGGGGCGTGCAGGGGGCAGCTGATGGATATTTCTCTCTCATCGATGTTTCTAGCTCTCTGTCCCTTCCCCTTCCTCTCTGTAAAAAGTCAAAATGTATTTAAAAAACAAAACAAAACAAAAAAGCCCAGGGACCAATGCATGTTCCACTGTGGTAGTCATCAGGCCTGTTCACCAAATACATTTGCTTTTAGGCAAATGGTAAAATTGCACTTTTCTGTCCCTGTGACTTTAGATATAGCCCTATGACTTCTTTAGCCAGTGGCATATAAGGAGAAGTGATCTATGTCATTTCTTAAAGGAGTACTCCTTACCATCTGCCATGAGGTGGTAACTCTGGGTCAGCCTGAGTCCCTGAGGTGGGAGATATGGAAGAGAGCTACTAGCTGTTCCCAAGAAGTGATGTGGAGGAGTGAAAAATAAACATTTGGTGGTTTAAATCTCTGAGGTTCAAGGTGAGGGCAGGGAATGGATTGAATATCAATCCATTGATTAAATCTATAGTTTTAATATCATATAGCCTGGACTAGACTGAATAACAGACACCTTTGCCATCTTATCAGCAAAATAAATCCATTTCCACCCTATGGCAACTAGTGTTTTTCCCAACAAAGGGAAGGAAAAGTACTAGAGGAAGTTCTAATTTAATGGGACAGAGGGAACTTTGTAAGAAAAAAAGTTAATTTCTGCCCTGGAAGACAATAATAATATGTAGTGGTAATTATATTGTAAAAGCCAAAATAACATTAAGAGCAAGTCACATCAAAGAGTGCCTATTATGTACCAGTAACGGAGAGGCACTTTATCACATTATCTCTTTTAATTTCCACTGGAACCTTTTGAAGTAGCTATTGTTATTTGTCAGTTTTGCTCAAGGAGAGTTGAGGCTTAAAGATGTTAACTGTCTTACACAAAGACTCAGATAATGAGAGTTTGAAACTGGAATGTAACTCGCTTTCTATTAGACTGCACAGCCCAAGCTTTTATCCATTGTGCTTATACACTTTTATTAAAAATTATGTAAGTTTGTTGTAAAACATTTGTGTTATTAATACTTGGGCTTTTTAGCTTTTCTTTAAAAAAAATGGTATAAAAGAATTAGACAGGATTGTCCATGACTCTTGAATATGGGATTTCTGTGAAACATTGGATAATGTTTCCTAGGGGTATTGTAACAAATTACCACAAATAAGTGGCTTAAAACAATAGGAATTTATACTCTTACATATATGGAGACTCTAATTCCAAAATCGAGGTGTTGGCAGTGCTCTAGGGAAGAATCATCCCTTTACTCTTGCTAGCTTCTGGTAGCTTCCAGCAATCCTTGGTGCTCCATGGCACTTATCTGCACCACTTCAGGCTCTGCCTCTGTCTGTACATGACTTTTCTCTCTGTGTCTTTTACTCCAGCTCTTCTTTTTAGGCTTTCCTGAAATAAGACCAGCTGTCATTACTCTTATTTTTATTTTGTTTAATATATTTTATTGATTTTTTTTTACAGAGAGGAAGGGAGAGGGATAGAAAGTCAGAAACATCAATGAGATAGAGACATTGATCAGCCACCTCCTGCACGCCCCCTACTGGAGTTGTGCCCACAAGCAAGGTACCTGCCCCCGACCGGAATAGAACCTGGGACCTTTCAGTCCGAAGGCCTACGCTCTATCCACTGAGCCAAACCAGTCTTGGCCATTACTCTTATTTTTATATCAGAGACAGTCTTCCTGAGCTTCTACTTGTGGCTACTTTAGGAGAAAGCATTCCATGGAAAAACATTGTTTCACTACTTTTAGGTTAAATGGTGTTCCCTAAACCTTAAGTCTATCTAGAACAGTGGTTCTCAACCTTCCTAATGCCACATCCCTTTAATGCAGTGCCTCATGTTGTGGTGACCCCCACAGCGAAAATAATTTTATGGTTGGGGGTCACCACAACATGAGGAACTGCATTAAAGGGATGTGGCATTAGGAAGGTTGAGAACCACTGATCTAGAAGCTCAGAATGTGACCTTAACTGCAAATTGGATTTTTTTCAAATGTGAAGTATGATGAAATTATTTTATGTAATATGGAGTTATTATCTGTTGATTTTAGATATTTGAACTACACCTTTTGTTTTGAAATGTTTTAGGGTGACTCAGGTTGTCTTAGATGGCATGGAAAAAATGCTAAGATTCTTGAAAATAGGTCAAGTTTGCTTTAAGCGGACATCATTGTATGTAAGTGCTGTGACAGAGAAGTGATTGCAGTGTTAGGAGATAGAGAAGACCATGCTTCTAGTTGAGAGGATTTAAGATTGCAAGGTCTTCCAAGTATAAGAAGGGAGCCCATGAAATTAGATGCCATGTTTATATCATTGTTTTTATTAATTTGTAATCAAGACAGTATTTCTTTAATATATTTTGGCTATCAATATCAGCAAGGAATGGATAATTTATTATCTATGAATCACAGAAATAGTAGTAATACTCTTATTTGTCAAGTGTGTAACTAACATATATTTTCATATACTATTATAGTAGTTTTAGATAACTCACCAAAACATTCATGTATATGACTATTTTAAAGTCAACACCTATTTTGAGACTTAAGGCTGATCTTGTTATTTAATATATTTTTATACAAAAAACTTAGATAATTTTTATATCACAAATTTGTTTTAAATATTTGAATAACTGAATTTTAATATATTTGACCTCCCTGGTGAATATGTGTGTGTGTGTGTGTGTGTGTGTGTGTAGATGTATATATTAGAATATTAGAATTTAAAGAATAGAGTAAAAAACCATTATTGAAATTGAAATTGAAAAAATTGGAAACCATAAGTTGACTTTTGGAAATATTTAATCATATACTTGTTCACATTTTTGTTTTCAACTTATTTTCTCCTGCATGTAGTGAGTGCTTACCATGTAGGATAAGCTATGCAAGATGCCAATAAGGACACAAATATGGCTAAACCAAAGTAAATTTTGCCTAATCTGAAATGCGAAAATAACTAATTAAATGATTATGTATATTCAACTAAAGTAAGATATACAATTTTTTAAAAGGACTATGTTAACAAAAAGATGCATGCATGAGGTTAATGGGTAGAGTTTTCACAGGCAGAAGAGTTTAGGGAGGGCATTTCAGAGAATATATTGTGAGAATACCACTGATATTGGAAAGCTAAGGGGACTTTGGCCGCGGTTTGGTCTCTGTGTTTGATTGCAACTTGAAGATGCTGTTGGAAAGATATTTCAATGATATCTAGAAGGTCTTGAATGCAAAGATAACAAAATCATCCTGACTCTTCTAGATATTGAAGATTTGGGAAGTATTTGTACAAGTGATAGTCAGAGTCTTAATTTGGGAAGATGAATCTGGGTGCAGGATAAAGCCTTGTGCAGGAGAAGGCAGTAGACCAGTGAAAGAGCAGTCACAATGACAAAGCAGAAAGGTTATAAAGGCCTGCAGCAGGATAACGCAGGTGAGAAAGAACAAACTGTAAAAGACACTCTGAAGGACATTCTTGACTGTGTTGTGGTTTTTGGTGATGAGATCATGGAAGCGCAGAAGGAGGAATCAAATCTGTGTGACCAGTGCTGTTAAAAGGCATCCCAAGGGCAAAGTGACAAATTCTCCTGGAGACATGATAGGGTTATGGTGTCAGTGGTCTTTGGGCGAGATTTCTGGATGGAGAAGTCAAGCAGTCAGTTAGGAATGCAGGTCCGAGTTGCTGAAAAGGAGCTGTTGTTAATGAAGAGAGAAGCAGAAATCTGAAGAAGTAGCCTTTGAATTAATAAATAGGCCCCATCGAAGAATCTGCTTTCAACCAGATTGAAGTGTTGTAGAGACCTGTTGTGTTGTGTGTTTTTTTCCCAATTTGCTGAGGTTTCTAGTCAGATATTTGTGATCCCTTCACAGCTTGTATTTGGTTTAATAAGGACTTTCATTGCATTTTGTCCAGTGTCCAGGGTTGGAAATATGTTTAGCAGGACACGGCTGCTTGGGCATTTTCCAGTCCAATTTGCAAACCAAGAAGTTCTGATCCGCTCTCAAAACTTTAGGTGTTCATCCTAGCAGGTTGAGGTAGATATATTACCCGTTAATCTTCATACTCCACTCAGCTGTTCTTTCTTCCTTCAAGCAAAATGATTTAGGGCGGTAATATGAAAGGAAATGAACTAACGTGATAGAAAAGGTGGTGCATAACTTGGAACCTTAACTAAGTTCGGAGTTGCTGCTGATTACTTTGCGATCTCATCCTTTATTTGCAAATGCCACTGCCTCATGGCCACTGAGTTCTTATTATATTATTGCATCATTAATCATTCCCGGAATCCCAATACAGCTCTAGGACAAACACAGGCATGCTCCATCTTCCACCTGTGTCTCGCGATGTCTCTCCTCCTCTTCATTGTCATATGGGAGCTTGCATTTAAATAGCCACTTGTTTCTGAAATATTTTCAAAGTGTGTTATGGCCACTGATGTGACACTCTCTGGGGAGAAATATAACAAATATTTAGCATTGTATTTAGAGAGAGAGAGAAAAAAAACAAACCTCAAATGCATTTGAATGGGGGAAGATGTAATGGGTGAAATAAAATTATGTTTGTATTTTACAAGATAGAGAAACGAAATTTAACCTTCAATCATGTCTTCTGGTCACTTCTGCACTTTAACGTTAAGGAAATGAATGCTTTACAAATCTGACCTAACCAAAAATAAGGTGCCAAGGATAATATATAGTCAACAAATATTTATCAGGAGTGTGTTACATCGTAGGCACTATATTAAACACTTGTGATAGATTGCAAACGAAATAGGCAAAGACCGTTTTTCATTATGGAAAGGCAGGCACCAAACTATAGACAAAAGGAGTAAATGTGCCATATATTAAATACCGGAGGGGGAAAGGGACGGCAGGGTAATGGGTAATCCATCATGCAGAGATGGCGGAAAAGTTGTCATATTAAATGGGTTAATCAGGGTAGGTATCCCGGAGAAGATGAGATCTGATGACAAACTAAAAGAGGAGTCAGCTGTGCAAATAGGGCAGCTGCAGTCGGGGGTTAGGGTAGCATTCTGGGAATTGACTCGCCAATGAAAAGTACTAGTATGAGGTCAATTCATTATGAGTTACATCTTTCATTAACAGTGTGTACCTACATTCCAAGAGTAGTTTCAGCTAAAGGACTTCATAGAAGAATTCTCTATATTGAAGCTCTTTTATTTTAGAGCAATAGTTGGTAAATAACACCCATGAACTAATTTTGATCCACTGTCTGGTTTTATAAATAAACCTTTATTGGCCCAAAGCCACACTGATTTGCTTGCACATTGCAAGTGGCTGCTTTCTTCCTACAGTGACAGAATTGAAATTCTTAGGATATTCAAACTTTCAGGAAATTAATGAATCAGAACCACTCTAAGATCCTTTAAGACAAAAAATATGTCTTAAGACAGCATAGACCTTTAAACAAGATGAGTACTTTCTTCACCCATTTCTGTGTGATTTTGAGCAAATTATTTAACTTCCTTAATACTGAAATTTTTTCCGCAGTACATATTTCTTAGAGTCAGTTAAATGAGCTGGTGCATCTAGTGTGACAGCACAGAGATAATCTAAGTCATGTAACAAAACTACTGAATCTAAATATAATATAATGAAGACTGTGTGTTTCCTGTGACAACTATAGCATATTACCCAAACGTAATGATTTAAAACAATATCCTTGTGATTATATTGGGCCCACCAGGATTGTATAATTTGTATATACATAACTTGGTATGTCAAGGTCAGCTGACTTTCAGTTTCTCTCCATCTGCTGATTTAATTCCCCTTTGTGATCTGACCTAACATGTCCTCAGGTTCTGGATGTCTCTGGAGGGCCATTATTTTGGCCACAACATTAAAGGCCATAAAGTTTCATGCCCAATGTCATTCAGCTAGTCACATGTAAAGTCAATAGTAGGATCTATGCCCTCCTGGTTTGGCTCAATGGATAGAATGTCGACCTGTGGACTGAATTGTCCCAGGTTTGATGCCCGTCATGGACATGTATCTTGGTTGCAGGCTCTGGGTGCTGGTCTGGGGCATGTAGGAGGCAACCAATCAGTGTGTCTCTCTTACATGGGTGTCTCTCTCTGTCTCTCCCTTTCCCTTCCATTCTGTCTACACATGTTTGTAGTTTGCTCTTAGTAGTAGAAGGCTTTTGTTTAATGTGACATAAGGCACTCAAGCTGCACTACACCAATAGAAATATTATTTTTAATTTAAAAAAGTGATTTCTTTATGACTCACATCCATCAGGAAATAGTTAACATCCAGAAACATGGCACAGTCCAAAAAGAAGAAATTTTACAAATGCTATGGGATTTCCTTTATAAACTTTGACTTAAATCATTTTTCTGTGTCAAGTTCTAAATAAGAGTTAGGTGAGATAGGTCGGGAATTAGCATCAAAGTGGAAGAAATTAAACTGTATAACTTCTGAATACATAAATGTTTACCTCCCAAAAAGATGGGATCTTCAAACTGGTGGCAGAGGCTACCAGTTGCCTGCCCTCCATGTCTACTTTATTCTTATTTCTCTGTATAAAAGTCTAATATGCATTTTGTCCCCTCTGCAATTTGACCAGGAGTTTGATTGCTTGCTTGCTATGACATGTACTCACCACCAGGGGAGGCGCAGAATAAAGGAAGGCCCCAGCAGGCAGACACCCAGGCCTAGGTACTCTACCCATGCATAATTTCATGCACTGAGCCTCTATTAAGGTAATAAGCATCCTATCTGAGAACACAGCTACACATCCACACCCATACTGTAGTCTCCTGTACATGTAGATGTGGCCATGTGAGAGGTTCTGTCCAATGGCTTTTGAGCAAAAGAGATATGCAACTTCGGGTCATGATCCTGAAGAGGTGGACATTTCTCTTCCCTTTTACTTTGTATGTTGTTTTCACCGCAAGTCTGGGTTAGCGGTGTCATTTAAGCCTGATCTGTGTGCCACATGTCAAGAAGGCAAAGACCAAAAGGTAGAGGAGAATGGATGCTTGATCTTTTTTGCCCTTTATAACAGCCCGAATTATCATGTAAGGTAATAATACGCTTTCATATTATATCAGCCACTTTGTTTTGGGGTTTCTTGTTAGAGAGGTCTGCTCAGCATCCTCATTAATGTAAGGCTAATCAATCCCTTTGGTAACTATAACTATTTCTTCAAATATAATGCTAGGTTTGTATCATCAACAAATCCATGTTTGTATCAAGAAAGTAGCAAGTCAGTTAAAATGGAAGCCAGAATATAAAGGAAGAGAGAGAGGGAGAAGGGGGGAGAGAAGGAGAGAGAGAGAGATTGTTGTTGCTTGGAAATATTGGATTCTTTTGGCGTTAAGTAGCTTTCAAAAAAGAAAAGGGGCATTTGCTATTCATATTTAAAAAGGAAGAGGAAAAATAGTTATAAAGGTTTTGTGAACATTTCATCATTTTTAACGTTTTCTAATTAGCTCTAGAAGCTACAAATGTGTTGACAGTATAAATGGATGAGAACGAGGAATTAAGGGGAATCTATTCACAATTTCACTCCGATTTGTAGTTTGAAGCACATTCCTACCATTGCTCAAAACACAGTCCACGAAGACTGTGCTCAGATGGGTTTAGTTGCTGCAGAACTACTGCACTCCATAGGAAGAAAATGTCAGTGAATTTGTGTTTTCAGCAGGATAATATATTGTTAAGGTAGGAAGGATGCTGGTTAAGATTTCTGGGCTAGTTCTGTAGTCAGAAAGTCCAGAATAGCAGCTTTGCCTCTGTGCCTGTTTCTTAACCTTTCAGATGAGATTAGCCTACAGCTCTTCCTTTATATGATAGCTATGATACTGTCACATATGTGGCATGTGGCAAAGTGCCAGGCAAGCCATCAGTGCACATGATCAGAAAATTACTTGTTAGAACCAGTATTCATATCAGAAGTTTGAGCATGCGTTTATTCACTGAAAGCCAAATTTGGCTATCCATCAGGATTACCGGAGGAACTTTAAAATACATTCAGAATCTTCTCTAGAAGATTGGATTCAGTAAATCTGGGTGAGGTCTCCTGCATTTATATTTTTCCAAATTCTAATTTGAGATGTTATTGTGATCCTCTTGATTCCATCTAGGACTTGGTAACCTCATCTTTAAATATATACATTGACATAATAGTAATCATAAAGGTGTGCATTGCATTTTAGATAACACCTAACCTTTTTTTTCTAATAATTACCCTTGAAGTAAATTCATACCATCCCCATGTTACAATAAGAATATCTGAATTATTTTTTTAAAAAAAATATATTTTTATTTATTTTCTACAGAGAAGAAGGGAGAAGGATAGAAAGTCAGAAACACTGATGAGAGAGAGACATCGATCAGCCGCCTCCTGCACGCCCCCTACTGGAGTTTGTGCCCGCAAGCAAAGCACATGCCCCCGACTGGAATCGAACCTGGGACCCCTCAGTCCACAAGCCAACGCTCTATCCACTGAGCCAAACCGGTCTCGGCTGAATTATTTCTTGATTATTCACAGTTTATCAACTATAATAAATATTTTCTAATTTACATATTTAAAAACATATGTAATATTTAAAATAGATCTAAAAGAAGAAGCA
The DNA here is from genome assembly GCA_004026805.1 of Lasiurus borealis. Classification (NCBI taxonomy): domain Eukaryota; kingdom Metazoa; phylum Chordata; class Mammalia; order Chiroptera; family Vespertilionidae; genus Lasiurus; species Lasiurus borealis. Next base: position 57,141 of record PVJN01004343.1, on the reverse strand, counting down.
ACATCACTTAGGGACTTTTAATTTTTTTCCCATTTTTTAAAATTACTCTTTCCCTGAGACAAATACTGAAATGTTAGGAAACCTAATTTTGTGTTTACAGCACAGCCGGAGTCCTGTAAGTTAGTGTGAATTCCGTTCCGATCCAGGCTGAACAGGAAGTAATGAGGATGAAAGTGAACATTCAGTGTGCGTTAGGAACGTGAAAGATCTTTCTGAACTCCAGTCAGGAAAATCACAGAGGGTTCCTGTGTTGGCCACGCTACAGCAAGTCTGTTGTAGAGTATTCTTACCATGTCTATTTTAAGAGAAAGTCAAATTCTAATCAGGCATTTAGAAGACACAGAATGAGAGATGCTTCACAGGCTGATTTGAAACTTCATGGGTTGAGGAAAAGAGGAGCAGCATAATATTCTTAAAGTTTCAGGACCAAAGAAGGCATTTCCCAAGTAGAAGACATTTTGAATGTCGCACGTTTTTAACATATATGTTCATAAAAACCCTATCTGCATGAGTCAACAAGTGAAAATTGTAGTAATTATAAATGGTGCATCATAAAGCACTGCAGTCTTACATATCAAAGCCAATCAAGGCTCACCCCAACACTTAATCCAACTAATCTCAAATATCCATAGGTCAGTCTATAAGTGTTTTTTTTATATATATTTTATTGATTTTTTATGGAGAGGAAGGGAGGGGGGTAGTTAGAAATATCGATAAGAGAGAGAGAGAGAGATTGATCAGCTGCCTCTTGCACCCCCTCTACTGGGGATATGCCCACAACCAAGGTACATGCCCTTGACCAGAATTGAACCTGAGATCTTTCAGTCCACGAACTGATGCTCTATCCACTGAGCCAAATTGGTTTTGGCCTATAACTTTTATTAATCATGGCTGCCAGGAGCAGTCTCAGACATGATTTAATTTAAAAAACCAAATCCTAGAGGTTATTCTACTACTTCAAAAGGCCCCTTCCCAGTCTGGCCAGTGTGGTTCAGTGGTTGAGCTTCAATCTATGAACCAAGAGGTCACAGTTTGAGTCTTTCTCAGGGCACATGTACTCCATCCTCAGGAAGGGGGCATGCAGAATGCAGCTGATCAATGATTCTTTCTCATTGATGTTTCTCTTTCTCTCTATCTCCCACTCCCTTTCTCTCTGAAATCAATATAAATATTTTTAATTAAAAATTAAAAGTCCCCTCTCCAGCCATAACACCTACCTTTAGGACACATCACTCTAGGACTGTATTAGGGTTCTCAAGAGAAGCAGAACCAATAGGATATATATATATATATATATATATATATTTACGTACACACACACACACACACGGAGAGAGAGAGAGAGAGAGAGAGATAATTGGCTTATGCAATTACAGAGCAATTACAGAGGCTGAGATATGATACAATATGCTATCTGTGAGCTGGAGAACAAGGAAAGCTGGTAGTAGAATTCAGTCGAAGGTCACAGGGCTTAGAACTAGGAGCTCCAATGTCTAATGCAAGGAGAACTTTGGCTGTTCCAGCTCAGGAAGAGAGAATTTGTTATTTCTCTACCTTTTTCTTCTTGTTGGGGACCTCAGGAGATTAGGAAATACCCCCCAACATTTGTGAGGGTGGACCTTCCCTACTCAGTCTACTAACTCAAATGCTAATATCTCCTAAAAGCGCCGTCACTGAGACACCCAGAAATAAAGTTTACCAGATATATGGCCATCTCTTAGCCCAGTCAAATTACCAGGAAAAATTAGCCATCACAAATATAAAATTCTGCTATAGATGTTTCTGCAATTTCTTTTTCTTCAGCCACTAGTCCCAACCTTTATCCCACCTCCTCCCCTCCTCCTCCCCTCGCTTCTAATGTGCACTTAACTATGTGAATTTCCCTTGACTGCAGACTTGCTGATCTGGATCTCCCAGTAATTCAACTCTCTTATTGCTGCCCTCAAGGAGTCAAGACTCTAGATAGTTGATCCCCAAGAAAGCTTCTGCTGCAGCTTGCTTTTCTGCCTGAGTTTGATGTAGTAAACTCTAATTGGTGTAGTAAACTCTTTAGGCCTCATTCTGCCCATCTTCATTCCAACCTTATTTTAATCAATTAGGTAGATGATCCTTTTCTTTTCTTTTCTTTTTTCTTTTCTCTTCTCTTCTCTTCTCTTCTCTTCTCTTCTCTTCTCTTCTCTTCTCTTCTCTTTTTTCTTTCTTCCTCCCTCCTTCCCTCCCTCTTTCTCTCCCTCCTCCTCCTCCTTTCTTCTTTCTTAGTGTAAAAAGGCTTTAATACAAAACCTAGGTGAACATCTTTTTTTGTTGTTGTTGTTAAAGGAAAGTTCAAATCCAATTTTCCACTCTACATGAATTCTTTCGGAACACCTGGACTGTAGGTTTTGATGAAAGGTCATTTTTCAACCACTTATGTCCAGTTAAAGCCATGGAGGAATTCACAATTACTCCAGGTATTAAAATATAAAGAAAATCTACATTTTCATCTACTTCCTGGGTCATATAACTTTTACACCCAGCTTAACAATGAATATACTAGCATGTACCATATGAAATCCCATTAGATTGCCAGCTGCTAGTTCTATCATACATTTTCTTCTGAAAATGAGATGTTCTAATATAGCCAGCTATAAGTTGACTCTTCCTCATGCACAGAACAGGTTTATTGACACTAAATAGGTCCCAGGGTGAAATTAAATAAGCATTAAACAGGAGATAAAATTGCTGCATTTTTTTTCTTATAAGATGTGTGGTCCTGACTAAGTCTGTCATTTGCATTATCTATATAATGAGTATATTGATGTTAATAAAAAGTCATACTAATATGAAACAAGATTCTAGGTAAAAATAAAAATCCCCAGGTTCATTAGGAAAACTAACACATGTGACAATGTTGTGAAAACATATACAATGAATAAGGAACAAAGGATTTTATCTATGGAAATGTGTTTTTAAAGTGTCCCACCTTATTGTAAGGGATATGTCATTGAAACACTGACATGAAACACAAGTGAAATAACAATAGAAAAGAGGAGACGGATGATACTCTGAACCTACTTACACAACCGGAATTGTCTTGGTGCCCCCAGATTCGGGACTTATGACTGAAGCAACTGCATTGTCTCCTCAGACCAAACCTCCACTGCATTGGAAGAAATTCTTGAACCCACATCAAGATGTGTTTGGTAGCCGAAACCGATTTGGCTCAGTGGATAGAGCCTCAATCTGCAGACTGAAGGGTCCCAGGTTCGATTCTGGTCAAGGGCATGTATCTTGGTTGCAGGCACATCCCCATTGGAGGGCGTGTAGGAGGCGGCTGATGGATGTCTCTCTCTCATCGATGTTTCTGGCCCCCTATAACTTCTCCCTTCCTCTATTGTAAAAAATCAATAAAATATATTTTTTTTAAAAGATGTATTTGGTAAAATATGAACCAGTCACCCTGACCATTTTAAATCAGATGCTAAATGGACATAAACTATAAACTGAATCAGGTTCCCTTCCGATGACAAAGACATTAGTCACTTTATTGGTAGCTGGATACATAACATAGTAAATGGAAAGTTCACTGGGAACATGCTTCCTATTATATAAACACTAAAAAGCAGTGCAGAACATTTTCTAGAGCTGGAGAGGAAAAGGAAACCAACATGCTCAGAGAGAAAAAGCAGAGATTGCCGTAACTGGTTTGGATTAGTTGATAGAGCATCGGACTGTGGACCTAAGGGTCCCAGGTTCGATTCCGGTCAAGGGCATGTACCTTGGTTGTAGGCACATCCCCAGTGGGAGGTGTACAGGAGGCAGCTGATTGATGTTTCTAACCCTCTATCCCTCTCACTTCTTCTCTGTAAAAAAAAAATCAATAAAATATATCTTAAAAAAAAGAGATTGAATATATATATATATATATATATATATATATATATATGTCATTATAAAAGGTCGTACTACTGTTTCTAGCTTGTAGAATACAGAGGCCCACACTGTATTCTTCATCTGATCAGAAAGAAACCCATGCCCCTTTTCTCCATGTATGTTAAGGTGTAGAAAAGAAAATATATAATTTGTAAAAGTTGGAATGTGGTGACAGTGGATAAAAGCTGACAGTTTTCTCTCTTTCCTTATGTAGCTTTAGCTTGTTTTGATATTGGGGTCAAAATAATTTGTTTTAATTAAACACACACACACACACACACACACACACACACACACACACTACAAATGAACTGCTTTTGTAGTGATGCCTGTTAAAATAATACAAGTCTCAAAAGGTGCTATTTTTTCTCAATTTTTGGGAAAAAAAAAAGAGACAATTCTTATAAAAATCTGGTACGTTATGATGAACCCAATACTGTGTCTCTCTTGGGTAGGATTTTTGAATTCTTCTGAGGAGAAATAGTTTTCTTACACTGGATATGATACTGCTTCCATGGAAAACCAAGGAAGGGTGTCTTTAAAATAGCTTTATTATTTCCAACACTTCCTACACGCCAGGACAAAAATACCATGGGGATAGAGTTCCAAACTCAAGTCTCATCTCATTACTTTTGTCTATAATTACAAAATGATGTGTGGGGAATAGAGAGGGGTTGGCACGTGAATTATTCCCGTACAGAAACTGGGCAAAAGTGCTTTCACTGTGATCCAGGGTAGAATGCATAAGAGAAGGTATGAGGGAGTTCATTGGTGCATGTGACTGTCACAAGTCACAGTGAGGGGAGGGCAAGAAGGGCACTTTGGGCAGAGACCAGCCTTATCTTTTTTGTGCACCTGATCAGCTGCCCAGGTTCTCACGAAGTCTTTGTGGGGATTTTGAGGCACCAGGAAAGATGAAGTTTTTAAAATAGCCAAAACCTGTTTGGCTCAGGTTCGATTCCTGTGAGGGGCATGTGTCTTGGTTGCAAGCACATCCCAAGTGGGGGGCGTGCAGGAGGCAGCTGATCGATGTCTCTCTCTCATTGATGTTTCTGGCTCTCTATCCATCTCCCTTCCTCTCTGTGGAAAATGAATAAAATACATTAAAAAACAAAAACAAAATAAATGATCATAGTGTCTTCATATATAAAATCAACAGAGAAATCTTTAAACTCAATGTCACTGTCCTCGCTTTAAGGATTGTCCAACCAGAAACAAATCATCAAATATGCATTTGTCGCATCTACTCTATCTGACACAGGGACTCATTCTTTGTAAACAAGTTTCAGCTCAGCAATGCGATTGGTTGAGTCTAAAGCAGGCAGAGGAGTCAGTCTGAAAAGGATATAGTAGTCTGATCATCAATATGATCCAAACATCTGGCGAGTCATATGTCTGCTGGCCTAACATCCTCTTCCGCTGGCACCACTGTCAGAACTCTTTCATCATTACTTCCCCTTTCCTATAATTTCCAGTCATCAAATGCCACTAGCTATTCTTGTATCCCATCCTTATGTTCACTTTCTTACGTTGAAAACATTTTCACAGCACAGTATGATTTCCAAGTTGTGCCCTTAAATTCCCTTTCTTGTGTGGGTATCACAGAAACACATATGTGCTGGGATTTTATCTAAAGGCAGATGCTAGACTGACAGCGGTCAGACGGGAGGATGTTGGGGGCTGGGTGCAAAGGAGAAGGGATTGAGCAAAAACAAAAACAAACTCATAGACACAGTATGGAGATTACCTGCAGGAAAGGGAGGTGTGGGAGGTAGAATAAGGTAAGGCAGGGATAATCAGTGATGAAAGACTTGATTTGGAGCAGTGAACACACGGTACAATATACAGACAATATATAATAGAATGGAACATCTGAAATCTATATAATTTTATTAACCAATATCTCCCCAATAACTTTTTTAAAAGCATTTAAGAGACTTAAAGTAAATTTATATTGTTGCATTCCACTGCATTTCTGAGTTTTTCTTAGGAAGCATGATTGGGCCAATAGATTGCAACCAATTTATTACATTCTCACCTGCAAAGGATATTTTATGTATTAATATTTTAGGCAAAAAAAGTTATTTAGTCTCAAATTCTAAGTGTCTGGTAGGTCAGATTTACAGTAATTCAAGTCCTCAGATACAATTATGTGTTTGAAACAATTGAACAAAGATGCAAACCATGGAAACTAGTGTGTGTGTGTGTGTGTGTGTGTGTGTGAATTTCTTTATTATTTAGGACCTACATCAGATACCATCTTGTAAATAAATAGGAACTTTCACCTATTTTAATTTAAAATATAAAGTATAGGCCCTGGACAGGTACTCAGTTGATGAGAGCATCATCTGATACACTAAGCTCCTGAGTTTGATCCCCAGTCAAGGCACATACAGAGAATCAACCAATGAATACATAAATAAAGGAACAACAAATCTCTCTCTCTCTCTCTCTCTCTCTCTCTCTCTCTCTCTCTCTTTTTCTCTCTCCTCTTATTCTTTTTCTCTAAAATCAATAAAATGATTTAAAACATGTAAGTATGGCTCACCATTAATATATTAGTTTGGTCTTATAATAATGTCATTAGAAATATATGGGGGTAATGTAAATATTTTAAAAATATACACATTAGCTAACATTTGTTAAAATTTCAATTTAATATGGTTTGAGTGATGATTCTAGAGTCAAATAATATCCTGATAATTTCTTTAAAGTATCTTTCATGGTAGAGTGGCAAGTAGGTTTTGAGTATTTTTTAAAAAATGCAGTCATGTATTAAAACAAAGATTTAAATGGGAGAAATGAGACACTTTCTTCTCCTGAAATGTTGCATCATGAGAGTACAGAAGGCTTCAGCAACAAATGTGAACACAGATGTGTGAGTGTCTATGCTCAGGAAAGTAACTGAAATAATGCCTTGCGTTTATTAATAGAACGCCAGCTGTGTTTCGAACAGAGAGGTAGAGGTAGCAGAGCATAAGCTTATTTTTGTCAGGATATATATTTCAAGTATACCAGCTATTTTAGCACTGGGGAATTAAAATTAAATCAGGTCTATGCTAAATGTAGGCTAGTTCTATATATTGGCAAAGTAATAAACAAAGATAAAACAGTCATGGAAAAGTGATCACCTGGCCATTAATGAAGAGCAATAAGAGGAGGATTGTAAAAACCAGGACATGTGTAGTAAGACCATATCCAGAAAGAGGTCCCGAATGATAATTGTAAAAGGCTGTAGGTAGGTGAGAAACTACACTTTTAGAGTAACAGAGATAAGAAATAAGGGTTTTGCTTCAGTCCCAATATATCATTAGAATTCTCTGCTCATTTTTAACATCACCTCCTCTTTACCCAACTGACCCCACCATCTCCTATGTTCCTAGGGTACTGCTCACTGGACTCTATCATGGAACTTTCCATGGTGTACTGTAGTTACATATGTGCATGCTTCACTTCTTCTAAGATGGGAATGTCTCTGGGTGCAATGATCTTCTGTGAACCAATGCTATATCCTCAATTCCTTATATAGCGCTTGGTTCATACAAAGGTTTTCCATAAACATTTGTTTTGAATGGATGAGTAAATGCTGGATAGACCAACACAAGTAGTGCATCTAGTCTCTAGGGTTCCACACCACAGCAGAAAGGAAGGCACAGTAATGTTTGAGGCATCTCTGGTTACTAACATTTGAAAAGAGGTGGATTAGATATACAGGCAAAGCAGAAAGAAAAGATGAGATAGCAACATCCAAGAAATACTTGGGCACAACCCTGTCTAATAAAAGAGAAATATGCAAATTGACCATACCTACATTATACCCACAAGCCACACCCACCATCCAATCAGGAGCAAGTAATCAAATTAACCCAACAAAGATGGCTGTGGCAACGGAGAGAGCAGGAGGCTTGGGTTTCTTCAGCAATGGAGGAAGCCAAGCTTTCTGCCTGCCCTGGCCTGCTTTGGCCTCCGCTTGAGACTACAAAGTTTCAATTATAGAAGATAAATAAATCCCAACAAAAATGGCTGCAGCCACAGAGCAAGCAGGAGGCTTGGCTCCACTCAAGGCTACAAAGTTTCAATTATAAAAGATAAATATATCGCAGATACCAGGGCTTCCACTTGGGTCACTGGGGGTCATGGCCAGCCTGCAAACCACCACAGGCCCCTCACCCAAGCCCCAAAGGAATCCCCACGCTGATCCAGGACACCCTTCAGGGCAAATGAGCCAGCCCCACACCCGTGCACCAGACTTTTATCCTATCTAACCCTCCTATCTAATAAAAGAATAATTTACAAATTTACCATCACTCAAACACACAAGATGGCTGCCCCCATGTGGTAAAAAATGACTGAACCCATGTGGACACAAGATGGCCTCCAAAAGAAAGCCAGCAGGGGAGGGCAATTGGGAGAGACCAAGTCTGCAAAGGAGGGCAGTTGGGAGCAATGAAGCCTGCAGGTGAGGGCAGTTAGGGGTGATCAGGCTGGCTGAGGAGGGAAGTTGGGGGCAACCAGGCCTACAGGAAGGGTAGTTGCGGGGGGACACAGGCCTGCAGGGAGAACAGTTGGGGAGACCAGGCCGACAGGGGAGGACAGTTAGGGGCATACAGGCTGGCAGGGGAGCAATTAGGCAACAATCAGGCTGGCATGACAGTGTTTAGGGGATGATCAGGATGGCAGGCAGAAACAGTTAGGTGCAATCAAGAAAGCAGCCAGGTGAGCATTTGGGAGCCAGCAGTCCTGGATTGTGAGATGGACGTCCGACTGCCCAATTAGGCGCGATCCTACCAGGTCCCTAGTCTTACATAATACAGTGGTACCTCGAGATACGAGTGCCCTAACATACGAGATTTTTGAGATATAAGCTGTCGAGTGAGTGATTTTGCTTTGAAATACGAGCAACATTTGAGATAGGAGTAATCGCGTGGATCGGCCGGCTGCACACGACCTACCAGTTTACCATGACTGGAGCGTCTCATAGTTTCCCATGCTTCAAGGTTACGGAACAACTTAAACTCGTATCTCGAGGTACCACTGTAGAAGCACATGGAGTCAGAGCATCAGCCACCTAGAAGCTAGAGAGGAGGTGAGGTACATGATTGTACATGACTGAAAGGGGCGGTTGACAGGACACAATCAAGTAATTTAATGCTTTGACATGTTGATCTAGCCAGTTAAAAGTTGTATACAGCTTATTAATGTTATTGTGAAAATATTTTAGTTTTTCCATCATATTCTCTTGACCGAGTATATAAAGCTGGATGCCATTTGATCCAGCTTCTCAAACTTAGTTCAACGCCATCTTTCTCACAAGACTTGCTTCGACTCCTCTTGGGAGGACACTACGTGCTTAGAAAAACAACTCCCCTCTAGTTCTGAGGTCTTCGGTCTTTGACAAAGCAGATCTTCCTTTATCCCCAAAACGTCATCCTTGCATTCTCTGAGCACCTTCAAGTACAGTTGTGCCGAGGCCGGTTTGGCTCAGTGGATAAAGCGATGGCCTGCAGACTGAAAGGTCCCAGGTTTGATTCTGGTCGGGGGCATGTACCTTGCTTGGGGGCACATCTCCATTAGGGGGCGTGCAGGAGGCGGCTGATCGATGTCTCCCTTTCAACGATGTTTCTGACTTTCTATCCCTCCCTTTCTCTCTGTAAAAAAAAAAAAAAAGAGAAGAAAAGAAAAAAAAAAATAGAGTTGTACTTCTTCTGCTCAGTCTTCTTACCTTTGACCGAGATTCCATACTGGAGCGGAACCTGGTGTCACCACCAGGTCTTGTGTAGAAGAGAGGTTGAGCCTGGGAGAGGAAGGCAGGAGGTCTGAAGCTGCGGATCAAATCTGCCCAATCCTGCCAAGACATTGGAGACTCTGAGCCGTCCTGCAAGTGGAGGAGAGGGAAGTGTGAGGAGCTTGGTGTACGGTCATCTGGGAAGATAATAGCTGTGCAGTTGCAAACTCTAAGAACCATGCTGTGTTGTCTCAGACCAGGCTGGTGCAGACACCTGCCAACTGCTTTGTTACTTGGCTGTTTTCCATTTTTATTTTCAGCCAGGTTTTTTGTTTTTCTTTTCATGTTTTCTTTCCCCTCTTCTAGAGCCAATGCTTCAGATGATCCATGATTTGATCCATTCACGGGAATTTAGGAACATATATAGCTGGTCATTTGATTAAAGAATAAAAAATGAATATAAGCAAACTGGGATAATATATGAACTTTTAGAATGTAGGACTTGAGTCGTGGTGAAGTTAGAATAGGCATAACTAGGGCAGGCTCCATAATAAGGTGACAGTTTATCTTATCTCAAATGATGACAGATGTATTTAGGTGAGAAAGAAGAAGTCATTTTTGAATTTTCAGGCACAGAGTTTTTAGAGAATTCTGAAGAATCAGATCTGCATGCGCACGTACAAACACACACACACACACACACACACTAGTACACACACAATTAACAATTTTTTTTAAATACTGGAAAAATGTTGACATGTACCAATAAAAGTTAATATCCATACTACATAAAGATTGCTTAAATATTAGTAGGTTAAAAAAGATAAGAAAACCAATATAAATGGACTGTATCCATGAATAACAAGTTCTTAAGTGAAGAAATACAAAATAATCCATAAATACATTATAATATTTAATAGACTCTCAATTAAACAAGTTGGCATCTAAACAGGAGTGAGGTGCCATGTCTGCATTTAATATTGAACACATTGATAACACCCTGTGGTGAAAAAGATTTGGGGATCTAGGCAATCTCATATTTTATACATGTGATGCACATTAATAAAAACTTTCGAGTCTTTATTAATGACACTTTCTCAATAAGCTCTTCCCTGACCATCCTGTTGAAAAAAATGTACTCATCCAACTCCCTAACTCTGTACTATTTATTTTTTATTGAAATTGCCATCATTGAACATAATATATGATACACTTATTTAACAGTTTTTTTCATATTGTCTTTCTCCCTTTAATATAATGCAAATTCCACAAGCTTAGATATATATTTAATCTGTTGATTCACTAATATTACCCAGATATCTAAAATCATACCTGGTCCACAAAACATGCTCTATGTTTGCTGAATGAGTGAAGAATGAATGAATGGATGGATGGATGGATAGATGAGCATGTACTGAATCAGTATGTTTTGACACAGAAATTCCAACTTTAGCAAGTTGTCTTAAGAAAATCTGCAGATAAATATACAAGAGTGTTTACAGGAATGATTACTATAATGTTATTTTTTAAATGATTAATGAACAAAATATTAATGTCTATTAAGAAAAGATTAATAAATTGACATTGCATAGCAAGGATTAAAATGCAGCTGTAAAAGGTATCTACATATTAACACAGAAAATTATACTAATAAACTTTTAAATCTGTTGGTAAAAATCACTTACAAATTAACAAATACAATATTCTAATATTTGTTTAAAGATCGAGGAGGTTAAGCATCAGAATGTTAAAATAGATTACCTTATGTTCAGATGGATATAGTTTTATGTTCTGCTTTAAATATGTATGTGCTATTTATATATGTGTTTATAGGAAGTCAATCAGAATACAAAAATAATTAAAACAGTAATAATTGACATAAATTAAGATGCTAAAAATATATATAGTTTTAGTGGGGAACATTTTTTTCTTTTCTTATCCTCAGATGAAGATATTTTTTGTTGATTTTTTTTTTTTTTTTTTTTTTTTTTTTTTTTTTTTTTTTTTTTTTTTTTTTTTTTTTTTTTTAGAGAGAGAGAATGGAGGGAGAGAGAAACAGAGATAAACAACCATTGGTTGCCTCCTGCATGTGATGGGATTGAGCCTGCAACCATGGTACATCCCCTTGACCAGGAATCAAACTTGAGACTCTTCAATCCAAGAACACTTTTCCTTATGGGTACGACACACCTTTGAATTAACTTTTTAAATATCTAATTACACTAAATTTAAAAATTACAACACTAAGCTTTATATGCTAAAAATGTTTATGTGAAGCAGAGGTATACATTCCCACCACTTGGAAATTCAACCCTGAAAATGATGATGGCTTTATCAGCGGTATTGAAAATGAAAGGAAATATGACTAATAAATTTCACTAAATGCTTGCTATCTGAAAGGTACCAGGTCATATAAATTCCCTTTTCATTGAGCCCTTTTCCTATTCTTTACAATCTTCCAACAGAGAAAATAAACTTTAGCCTTGGGATTTTTGCCAGAAAATCGCTCAAACACTGCTACCGACCATATCAAGTGGCTAGGAAAAGCCAATCACTTTTAGGTCAAGTAATGATTTAGTCAATAATTATTTATGTGTCCTTGCATGTGACCTTGGTCTGTGTAACCACTGGGGGTCATGATTCTGACTATTCTAAAGGTTGATAGTGAGGATAAACACAACCTTTAATTTAAGGACATCCAATGTTAAAAGAAGAAATTAAGAGTGTGATTTTGCCCTTCAGACAATAAATGACAAGCCAGATCGCACATGAAACACGCAAACAGAGACGGAATCATGAACTTGGCTGCCAGAAACTCTGAATCCATTGGCAGACACTTGCTGCTTTTATCCACTATCAGCTCGGAACACTCTCACCCCAACCGCATGGAGATAAAAGGCTGAATATCTTATTACCAGTTCCCCTGAGTCCCGTGGCCAAATCTTTTTGTGATTTGAACTTAATTACCTTGAAAGAGGTGCATAAGTTTTATAAGGTTGGAAATAAAATGAAGATTTAGATCTTCCCTTGTGTGAAACCGGTCTATAGATGGAAATCTAAACAATTGCCACTGCTCTGGCTTTGTGAGCATCAAGTGGATTATTTCTTAAAGGGAATCGTCCGTGCCAAATGACCCTGAGCCCAGGATTGGTGTTTTATAATAATACTACTAGCAGAACAATAAGTAAAAACAATTAAAGGTCTCCGTGATGAACTCAAAAGAATAAACTACACACCAGGGCATGTGACATTTAAGGTATTTATAATTTCTATGACATACAAATATATATATATATATATATATATATATACATATACATATGTATATATATATATATATATATATATATATTTATATACCCACACATATATATGTATGCATATGTATAGACACATATATGTGTGTGTGTATATATATATATATACATAAACACATATACACATATGTGTGTGTATATATTTTTATTTCATAGAAGTTATAAATACCTTATGTGTCACATATATATGTGTGTACATATGTACACACACACACAAACACACACACACATGTGTATACTAGAGGCCCGGTGCATGAATTTTGTGCATGAGGGTAGTAGGTTGACCCTCAACCCAGCCTGCACCTTCTCTAATCTGGGACTCCTTGAGGGATGTCCGACTGCCTGTTTAGGCCTGAATGGGCGGTCAAACATCCCTCTCACAATCCAGGACTACTGGTTCCCCACTGCTCACCTGCCTCTTCCTGATTGCCCTAAGCACTTCTGCCTGCCAGCTTGATTGCCCCTAACTTTCCTTCCCTGCAGACCTGGTCTCCCCCAACTGCCCTCCCCTACAGGCCTGGGTCTGCCCAACTGCCCTCTACTACTGACCTGGGCCCCCCAAACTGCCTTCCTCTGCTAGCTTGGTCATCCCTAATTTCCCTTCCTGCTGTGATGGTCTCCCCCAACTGTTCTCCCCTGCTGTCTTGGTCTCCCCCAACTCCCCTTCCCTCCAGGCCTGGTACCCCCCAAATGCCCTCCCCTGAAGGCTTGGGTCCCCACCAACTGTCCTTCTCTGTTAGTCTGGTCACTCATACTGCCCACAACTGCCCTCCCCTGCAGGCCATCTTGTGGCAGTCATCTTGTGTCTACATGGGGTAGCCAACTTTGACCACACAGGGGTGGCCATCTTGTGTCTTGGAGTGACAGTCAATGTGCATATTCTTTTATGAGATAGGATATATACTAGTAGCCCTGTGCACGAATTTGTGCACAAGTAGCTCTCTGTGGGGCCTGACCACACTATGCCAGAGAGTCTCTGAGGTCCAGAGGCCCATCCACAGCCAGGCATGAAATGCTTGCCTTGTTGCCGGGACGACGATGCAAGTGTTTTGGACCCCAGCCTGGGCAGAGGCCCATCTGTGGCCAGGCGCAGAATGCTTGGCTTGTTGCCACGGTGATGAAACAAGCATTCCTCTAGGCTACTCTCGCTGCCCGCTCTCAACAACTGCATCCCTGGGACTGGAGGGCTCTGGTGGGGCTGAGAGGATGGGGTGCCTCCATCTTATGGCTAGGGAGCCACCATCTTTGTGATGGAGTGATGGTTAATTTGCATATTATCCTTTTACCAGCTGGGTTATATATACTAGAGGCCTGGTGCACAAAATTTGTGCACTGGGGGCGTGGTCCCTCAGCCTGACCTGCATCCTCTCACAGTCCAGTATTCCTGTGATCGATCGCCCACAGAGAGAGGCCCCACACACATGCTACAGCCTTGGCCTCCCACTGCAGGATGATCATGGGATGATGGTTTGGCCCCCGACCAATTGCTTCACACCCGCCTTGACTGACTGGTGCCAGTTCATGTCACAGCATGGTCATCCAGACAGTCATTCTGCTGTTGGACATCCAGTCAATTTGCATGTTACACTTTTATTATTATTTCTTATAGCCTTTAGTGATTTTAGCAGGTGAGGTGAGACCACTGACATTTAAGTTTTATATCTTAGAAATGCCATATTTTAGCATAAAATTTGCCCACAGTGCTAAAATACTTTAAAGGCGCCACACTTCTTTGAATCAATGCTATTTTCCTTAGAGCAAATTTAAGAGCTGGAAAATATACAGCATTTAGTGGAATCCTGGGTGTTACTCTTCTAGAGCCAAACAATAGACGGGGTGGGTTACCTGTATAGACGAAAGGTTTTCTCAACACCTTTTCACCTTCACAAAAGACAATTATGCTTCTCCCTCCTTATTATAGAAGCGGTCATATAAATTGCCTGCTCATTAGTTTTATATGACTGTCTCTTTAAGATATTGAACAGTTACCTGCTAAATGGAAATGATTTAGCAGAGAAAGTTTGGGTTTGCGATTTGAGTTAGGAGAATAGAACATTAGTAATAATGTCCACAGGATATCTCTCTTGGTTTCCATGTGGTCTAAGACATATGACCCAGAAAACTTGATTCTGAGCTGAGCTAGCTATTTAAAGCAAAAACAAACTTCCCTCTACGATAAATCGTAAGTTAAAGAAATGTTGGAAAATAAGGTAATTAATAGGATCCTTCTTTATTTCATTGACTCGCCCATAATATAAGACTGCCATGACAAGAATGGTCATGTAAAGAACAGATATGAAGCTTTCAATCTTAATTGAATTATTTGCTCTCAGCTCTGTTTCTGTTTTGTGTTTTTTTTTTTAATTTTGTGCACCCTCGTAGCATTTTCTCCTGATGATTTTATACCTATTTGTTTACAATAAAAAAATGTGGTACTTTACTGTATTTGAATTTCCTATATAATATTTTTCAAGCATATAGTTGTATTCACTTTTTAAAAACACATACAGCATCCTTAAAATATAACAACATTAAACAAAAGAAAACAAATATGGAGAAAATCTAGAAACTTTTATACCACACACACACATGCACACACACCCATCTGCAAGCCACTTTCTGATTCATCAGGAGCCAATCTGAGACACACTGTTCTCACTGGAGCCTGGAGCAGAGAGCTGAGGAACATCTCCCATGTGGAAGCTTAGATTTGGTCATTCCTCTGAGCACCCGAAAAGGGGCTGGAACCATCTCTTCATTTAATTTCAAATCTAGAGATGGTGAAAAATGATTAAGCCAACCTCAAATACAGTGGTACCTCGAGATACGAGTTTAATTCGTTCCGTAACCTTGAGGCGTGGGAAAATATGAGACGCTTGAGTCTCGGTAAACTGGTGGGTCGTGTGCACCCAGCCGATCCGTGCAATTATTCCTATCTCAAATGTTGCTTGTATTTCAAAGCAAAAATCGCTCACTCGATGGCTCATATCTCAAAAATCTTGTATGTTAGGGCACTCGTATCTCGAGATACCCCTGTGTATGTGGGGAACAAGAACAGAAGAAAAGCACACTGTTCTTTCCAATGGGAACCCTATGATAAGAGTTCACATCCAGACATCAGCGAGACTATAGATTTCAGCCCATAACAACTAGACCCCCCCAGAAAGGTACATCTCATTGGATGTCAGTAAAGGGTATTTCTGTATCAGACACACACTATCAATTCCTGGGACCCGTACAAAAACCCCTTTCATATATTGCATCAATATCCAGATGGCACACTAGAGTAAAATGCAATCAAGATAAAGAAATCCAATATAATGAACTTGGCCAAGTTTCGCTACCCGTTCTACATCCACATTCATTTTGGGTAATATTTATATTTAGCCTCTTCCTGCCTTCTATTCTGAACACAAAGTCTATTAAAAATTGCCAACTTAATGACCATCTTGAAAAGAAACAAAGCAATAGACTTTGATGAGTAAACTGCCCTTTAGATCACCTTTAAGAAAATATCCCATCAGGCAGCAAAATGTGCCAGTTCAATTTCCTTTAATAGAACCAAGTTTTCCCCAGAATGAAATTCCCTTCATGTGCTGATGGAGGAAGACAGCTAATTTTAATAGAGATTGTCCCTCCCTGACCAGCCTACCTTTGCCGATTACTCAGGAAATATGAATTTCAAGAGGAGGAAAGTCATTAGCAGTCGAGGTATTTAGGAGAAGTAAAAGGGTAAGATGCACATTTAGCACCGAGCGGCAATCTTTTCCCTCCTAGCTCCGGGGTTTTCAGGATGCCATTAACGATTTCCACTATGTAAATGTTTCCAAACAAAATAAGCTAAATGAGCAACAAGATGAATATGGTGCGTTGCAAAGACACTTATTTAGTGTTGCTTGAAAATTGAAGGGAAAAAATGGCCCCATTAGCGTTCTTTCCAAATATAGTAACCCCCCAAAATCTTTCCACTGCATCCTATCAATTTGTTATCTAATATAATTTGGGCTTCGGAGTATTTAAGGCAAACACTGTTTTTAGAATCCTGCAGGGGAACAAATGCTGTCACTTATTTTTATTATATTATTTCTACTCAGCATGAGATAGTGAAGTATCTTGTAAATTTTTATTTTGGTATAGTAGTACCCGTTGCACATCCACATTCATTTTAGGTAATATTTATATTTAGCCTCTTCCTGCCTTCTATTTTGAACACAAAGTCTATTAAAAATTGCCAACTTAATGGCCATCTCGAAAAGAAACAAAGCAATAGACTTTGATGAGTAAACTGTCACTCAGGAGGATTGCCAGAGATTTGATGATAGAGTGTCTAGGAATGACAGGATTAATTTTTTCTTATTTCAAAAGAATTACTAGAAAGTTCTCCATGGTGTGGCCATTTATACAATACCCGATTACTGAACACCTCTCTGAATCAAACACAGAAGAAGGTTTTTGTTTAATGACTCAAATCCTTTCTATAAAATATTCCTAGTCTAGTGGAGAGATTAGCTCACCAGCCAGTCCATACTATTATTAAGAAAATAAAGAAAATAAACATTTCCAATTATCTTATAGCACACATGTAATTACTATACTGTTATTATGCATGTGTGTGTTTTCATAATTTTTCTATGCAATTATGAATATAGGTTTTTTCCAAGTATGAAAATACTACCCACATTTTTTGTTTGCCTTTTAACTTATTCTACATTTATTAAAGCGTGTTTCCATGTCACAGGTTTTAATAGCATTCACATATATGGGTCTATTAAATTTATCAAACCATCCTTGAAATGCTGGATGCTTTCATGTTACCAAAGTTTTGCTATTATAATAGATAATAGAAAATAATAGGCTGAGCATTGTTACAGA
Source organism: Lasiurus borealis (assembly GCA_004026805.1). Taxonomy (NCBI): domain Eukaryota; kingdom Metazoa; phylum Chordata; class Mammalia; order Chiroptera; family Vespertilionidae; genus Lasiurus; species Lasiurus borealis. Next base: position 39,315 of record PVJN01004343.1, on the reverse strand, counting down.
TTTTTGAATATTTAATCATTTCCTTAGAATAAATACCATGAGATAGAATTTCTGGGGCAAATGTTAGGTACAGTTCTCAGACCTCTGCATGTACAACCAAATTGCTATTTTTTATTAGTTTTTATTAGCTTGAAAATAAGTTGTATTGTTTCCCTTTTCTTTCTTTTTGTTAATGAGTCTCATGATGTGTTTTTTTTTCTTTTCTGTTTTATAGTTTTTTCAACCTTCTAATTTGTAAATATTTTCTATTTGGCATCTTTTAGATTATTTATATTAAAAACACTCCCTACACTTTATCCTTTATTTTACATTTGTAATGGAAAAGGCCTCATACAAGAACCAGAGAGCAGTGTCTAGGAGATAAGACTAACGCCCAGTCAACATCCAACAAGGAAATGGAGACCTCAGTCCTACAACCTTAAGGAACTGAAAGTAGCTAGTAATCTGAGTGAGTTTAGGAGCTGATCCTTCCCCAGAAGCTCCAGAGAAGAACTATGATTTCAGACATATTGGAAACTAACAGAGAAGTTATTCAAGCCCACCCAGACTTCTGACCTATAGAGGAACTTAATAAAGGGGCATTCTTTTTAGCCACCAAATGGATGGTCATTTGTTAGTCGACAACAGAAAATATATACCCTTTAATGGCAGTAAAAGGGATCAGTCTGAAATTTCTCTTTTCAAATATGGCTCCTATAAAATATTATGAATCATCTTGATTCTGTAGTCATTTTGAGCTAAACTTATATGTACTCCTAGTTTAACTAGAGCTTTTAATAATAAACAACTTAACATTTTATCAAATGCTTTCCCAACATCTTTTGTAAAGTTTGTTTTTCATTCTACTTTGAAGTGTTTGTGATGAACTACATCAACTATTTCCCAATATAGCATTCATGAAATAAACCCTTCCTGAGCCCACACTTTAATTTATTATTTCAGTTATGAGTCATTACTTTAGTTAAGATTTTCATATCATTTTAGAAAGAGTACGGCATGCAATGTTTTGTTATTTTTTTCCCTATTATTTTTCTTATTTAGGTTTTAGGATTATATCCTGGCTCATAACATGAATTGAGAAACTTTCCATCATTTTTATTTGCTATGTGAGTTAGATCTTAAATATTAAAAAAAATAAAATTTACCTATGAAATCATTTTGGGCAGAAAACATTTAAGCAGTAATTCTTTCAAATGTGTTCACCAGCCCAGCCACCATGGGTCAGTGGTTGAATGTTGACCTTTGAACCAGGAAGTCACGATTGATTTCCAGTTGGGGCACATGCCTGGATTGTGAGCTCAATCCCCAGTGTGGTGCTCATCGAAGGCAGCTGATCAATGATTTTCATAATTGATCTCTCTCTCTCTCTCTCTCTCTCTCTCTCTCTCTCTCCTCCTGCTGCCTTTCTTTCTGAAATCAATAAAAATATATATATTTTTAAAAATGTGTTCACCATTTGCCAAAATAATTAGTCTATTTTTAGTGCATTGGCAGGATTGCCATATGTGCAGGGGCATATAAATCAAGCAGAGGAGGTAGGTAAGGTGTTAGGAATGACTTTGATGGGGAGATAATGTGAAGTTTTGAAGATCAGAAGGACAAAATAGGAAAACAGGATAGGAAAGAGAATTTCAGGAAGAACAGCATTTATAAAAACCATAAGAATATGGGAAAGTATATTGTTGGCCTATTATATGCTTAACTTATAACTGTTGTATGCTTTGTTCCAAATATACTAAATAAGTTTTTGATGGTCCCATATAACCCACAAGAAAAATGACGCTCAAAAAAGTTAATCTTTTTGTATAAAGTTACTAGTAAGTGAAATAATGAGATTCAAACCCACCCAATGCCGAAGTCAACCTTTTTTTCTTCTTTCATATATTGACGGTGAAAATAAAATGAAATTTCAAAAATCTGAAGATAGTCAAGAGGGTTAAAAATAGGGGAAAGTAGGGGTAATTTTGTTGAGTCACATATACTTCTATACTATGGTAATTTTGATTGTTATAGGATATTAACTTTATTAGGATTATATTGATATTTTTATTTGCTAAGAATTTTCATAATATTTTTTTTAATTTAATTCTGCCAACAAATATGTGCCACATCCTCTATCCAAACGCAGGAATGCCTTTCTCAAGTCTGACAGGCATCCTTTGAAAAGTGAACTTCAGGGAAGATTGATCCCCTGTCTCCTAGTCTCTGTGAGAGGGTGGGACCGTAACTGAGAGGGGACAACTGTCAAAGACAGATGGCATAATCGCATTAACCAAGGTTGTCTCCTAACATTCCTCAGTACTTTTCCACTTTACTTAACCCAGCATTTAAAAACCTCCAGCCTTTTTTATTTTCCTTCAGAGTTAAATGCAACCTCTCTTTTATATTGCCATGTCTTGACCTCTATTACAATATTCTGGAATAAAGTCTTCCTTGCCATTTTTAACATGTTTAGTACAGTTCAACTTTTCTTTTATAACAGACATTAGAATTTTATCTTGCTTATGTCGTTATTAAGTAGCCCAGCAGAGATTTTTGACTTTTTCACTCCATCAAAATTGCTTGGAATGAGTATGTATTGTGTCACTGAGAAAATAACATGTTATATTATAAGTCAATGCAGTTACTTCTACACCATTGCATATTAGCATATAAGATAACCTATACTTATTAGATAACTAATACACCATGCTTTAGGATCATTGTAGTGAACACTCAACTTGAAAATATAGATCCAAATTGTCATTTTAAATAGCCATTTACCAGCTTTGCATCCTTGGACAAGTCCGTTCTCACTATGATAAAAGTCATAAAAATAAAATATGCTCCCCAGACTTTTGATGAAGTTAAATTATATTTTAAATCACTCTGAAATAGACATTGCTATATAAAAGGAAGTGGCTATAATTACTTGATCAATGGAAATCCAAATACGTAGGATTTTTAAATTGCTCCCATAATGGCTTAGGTAAAATTTAAAGTCAGAATTCCAAAAAAACAAGTGTATTAATATTCTATGCCAAAAATAATACTTATGTAATAATATCATAAGCCTTGTATTATTATTACATAAATACCAGAAATAGAATGTGGTCATGATCATAGATTTGTGGAGGCAGTTAGGCTAAGAAAATGCATTCAATGTTTTAAAATCTCACAAATCTATTCGATGCAATAGCTTCAACTAAATAAAGTATTCTAAGTTTTATTTTTTGGCTAATATTTCAATACCACTACTGGTGCTAGAATTTTTTGTGCAAATATATATATTATATCTTTATTGATTTCAGAGAAGGGAAGGAAGTAGGAGTGACAGATAGAAAGTGAATAATAAGAGAGAATCATTGAGTGGCTGCCTCCTGCATGCCCCACATTGGGGATGAAGCTGCAACCAGAGCATGTGTCTTGATAGGGAATTGAACCTTGACCTCCTGGTTCATGGGTCAAGGACACTCAACCACTGAGCCACACTGACTGGGCTTGTTTAATTAAATTTAAGGGATGAAACAAATGGAAAGTTTCAGCAGTTATATTCTACCACAACTTTGGAAAGTCAATGAAAATGCTGCTTTTATAAGCAAAGACAATTGAGCATGAGGATTCTGTAAATTTATGATAGCTTTGAAATATATATTTAATAATATGTTATGAGTCATTATGAGTCAGGTGGAAGAAAACTAGTTCAGTTAGCTCTAAGTAAAAAGGGTACATGAAGCAAATTTCACAGAGAAATGGGGTGAAATTTGCATTAATGACTAGATGCAGAAACACCAAAGTCATCAGTACTGGTTTGCATTGGATCTGGCTCCTTCCATATTTGTCTTTCTTTATCTTTTATCTCCTCTTCTCTCTGTTTTGGCTTCATTTTCTTAGCCTGGCAGGCCCCATAAATCTATGATCATGACCACATTCTGTTTCTGTTTATTTTCCTTTATGTTACCTTTTAAAAATTTGCATGTACTTGTTTTTAGCAAGCTCTACCCATTAAGCATGTTTGACAAGGCCTATTAAAGCACAGTGCATAGTGCACACCTGATTTGACCATGAGCTTTTTAAAAAATAAGGACCAGTTTGTTTTTTTTTAATACATTATATTGATTTTTTACAGAGAAGAAGGGAGAAAGATAGAGAGTTAGGAACATCGATGACAGAGAGACATTGATCAGCTGCCTCCTGCATGCCCCCTACTGGAGATGCACCCGCAACCAAGATACATGCCCTTGACCGGAATCAAACATGGGATCTTTCAGTCCACAGGCCGACATTCTATTATCCACTGAGCCAAATTGGTTTTGGCAAGGACCAGTGTATTTTTTATCTCTGTTTCTCAATAACTTTGTGAGTAACTTGTACAAAGCAGGTTCTCTATCCACGTTTGGGAAAATGATTGAGTAGTTGGAGATTCAGATATTATGGGGTGATAAGTAAATACACAATTTCTCAACTCAGAAAAATCACTGAGAACCTGTGGATCAGAAAAAGTGTGATCCTTCATTTCTAAAATATAAGTGTTGAACATCTATATTTCCTGTACATCTGAAGACAGATTCCTGTATGCTATTTTTTCCCTTTTCCTCCCATTTTTGCCCTCTTTTTAAAAAAAAAAAAAAAAAAAAAAACATAATCTATGTTTTGCTGTCTTGCCATCAGTGGCTCTTGTGGCAACATCTTCCTTGTTATTTCATGAAGCCAATGTATTTACCTCATATCTGCTCAAGTACAAATTCAGACGGCCACCCCCATTTTCTTCCTCTTCTGCCCTCCCGTGAAGTTCACTGCTCTGACCTTGATGATGAGCAGGTACATTGCTTCTGCATTGAATCTGTTTTGGCATGGGCTCTTCCCGGGCATCTCTGCAGCTCCTGCTCCTGATCACAGAAGCCATTTACCGTGCGGCTGATCTGGTGCAGACCCGGCTGCCACACACCTTCCAGAGGCCTGAGGTCCCAGAATGGCATCATGTCACCCAGAGTGTTTTGTTGAAGCCACACTGCTTTCCAGAGAGATGAGAAAGGTGCTTTTTTCCCTTCCTTCCTGCATTCTGTTATCTGGCTCTTGCCCTGCTTTGTCTCAAGTTTCTTAAACTATTTTTTAGTTTTTTTAGTTTATTTTTTAGTTATTTAAGATTGAACTTTAGAACTCACATTCTCCAAGTGAATCTAGAAGACTCCATTTGCAGAGAAAAAGGAACCCTCGTGCACTGCTGGTGGGAAGGCAGACTGGTGCAGCCACTGTGGAGAATAGTATGGAGTTCCCTCAAAAAGCTAAAAATGGAACGAACTAGAAATTCATATTTGATCTACTGAATCAGATTCTCTGGATTTTACCAACCCTTCTAGGAGCTTCTGATTGAAATGCTCAAGTTTGAGAATCATTCTATATAATAAAAGCCTATTGTGCTAAGTGTCCAGTCGTCCAGTAGTCCATTAAACCAATCAAAGATAATATGCTAATGATATGCTAAGTAAATGAAAAGAGAGACTAGAGAATATTAATTTGGCGATATTGGGGGGCCAGGCGGGAGCCTTCCTCTAGTGCAGTGGTTCTCAACCTTCCTTTCGGGTTCCTCAACAACTTTCTATTAGTGAGACAATTTTTGGTTTCTGGCATTTGTTCACTAAAGGAGAAAGTATTGGCATAATATTATTAGATTTTTTAATCTAATACTTTTTAAAAATCTAAAACTTAATATATAAAATAAAATAAAATATTCAAATATTTTAGAAATATAAACTATAAAATAAAATAATTATAAAATAAAAATATAAAAGCAGTCAAATCATTGACTATATCATATCAGTGCCTAATAATTTGTTCGGAACCCTTCTGGAGTTTTTCAAAATATGTATATTGTATATATGCTCCTATTTGCACTCAGAAGTTGACTAATATTTAAGAGAGCCCACAAATTAGCAAGTTGATATGTACATATTTGTGCTTGAAAAGTTTGTACTTATGTTAAGTGGCTTACCCAATTAAATAGTCACATATGCCTATTTGTAAAACCTAAAGTTGGCATAATGCACCTAACAGTCATCTTTAGCTTTAAGTCAATTCTTTTTCATCACAAAGGAATATAAAACTTTTTGTTAACCACTGGTTTGCCAGTATTTACAATAAAGCAAACAATATACATTTGGGTAACATTCTGTTTACTACAAAGCTATTGTTTTTCCTGTTTTTTGTTGAACCAGTACCCCAAATACTGAGACTGAGCCTACATGTGAGAACTGAGTTGGAATAAGGAGAAAACATGCAAATCAAGAGTTTAGATTGTACAACGTTGGTTCACCCATTTATTCCAGCTGGTCCTAAGTTGCCAAGGTCTCTAGTAATCTGATTAGGTATCTACATTGGTACCTTGAGATATGAGTGCCCTAACATACAAGATTTTTGAGATAGGAGCTGTCGAGCAAGCGATTTTTGCTTTGAAATAGAAGCAACATTTGAGATACGAGTAATCACGCCGATGGGCCAGCTGCATACAACCCACCAGTTTACCTCGACTCGAGCATCTCATAGTTTCCCACGCCTCAAGGTTACAGAACAAATTAAACTCGTATCTCTAGATACCACTGTGTATGATAAAAGTCTAAGTGGCTATTATGGGAAACAATCAGAATGACTGGTTAACATGATGCACATTGACCACCAGGGAGCAGACGCTCAACTCAGGAACTGCCCCTGGTGGTCAGTGCACTCCCACAGGGGGAGCAGTGCTCAGCCAGAAGCTGGGCTCACAGCTCACAAGCACTGCTGTTTGTGAGCAGCAGCACTAAGGAACAGTGAGCAGAGCGGTAAGAAGCAGGGAGCAGCAGAGACCGGTTTGGCTCAGTGGATAGAGCGTCGGCCTGCGGACTGAAAGGTCCCAGGTTCGATTCTGGTCGGTGCATGTACCTTGCTTGCGGGCATGTCTCTACTGTGGGGCGTGCAGGAGGCGGCTGATCAATGTCTCTCTCTCATCGATGTTTCTGACTTTCTATCTCTCTCCCTTCCTCTTTGTAAAAAATCAATAAAATATATTAAAAAAAAAAAGAAGAAGAAGCAGGGAGCAGGTGGGCAGTAAGGAGCGAGGTATGTCTCACAGCCAGCTTAGGCCGCATCCTTATGGGGATTGGCCTTAAGTCAGTAGGCAAACATCTCATGAGGGGTCCTGGACTGTAAGAACATGCAGGCTGGGCCAAGGCTCTCCCCACCTCTAGCACATGAATTTCATGCATCGGGCTTCTAGTCCATGAATTAAGTCTTACACATTCCATGACCCTAATTTTTTAGTCAATAATTGCACAGGGACTTCAACTTCTTATAAAGTAATGTTTTACGAGGTGAAACCTTTAAATAAGTGTTGCTTACCTAATTAAACACATCCATCCACATCTACAATAATAAATGCAAGTTTACATGCAAAACCTTTGAAAGGAAAATTTCATCACTGCCCGTAACCTCCTCACCCAGATTGAGAAAACTAAGCTTTAAGTCAGATTTACATTTTGAGATGAAGAGAAAGTCTGCTCAGTTTGTTTCTTTACGGCTCCCTATGCGGGGCAGTGTCCTCTGCCAGTGGTGGCGTTATACACTGCAGACCAGGCTATTTGGATCACCGATGTCTTTAATTAACACGGGAGGTCATGTCAGTGCCGAGGAGATGCCCATGGCAGATGCTTTGCTTAATCATTATTGGATCCAATCACTATTAATCATTAAAGTTTCACCGGGGTTTGCAAGTGTTGAGAGGAAACAGCAGGTTTTTCTAAACCCCCCACTGAAATCATTCTTCTTGTCCCTTAGTTCTTATGAGGTCATGACGCTAATGCTTTCCCAAGAGGTTCATGTATCTCTCTTTCCGTTCACCGCGTGCTTCTAGTTTGGATCGCAGAGCAGGGTTTACATTGCAGCCTACATAGATATGTCACACTCTTCACTATGGGAACCGTTGCCCTTTAATATAACAGAAAATGCAGTTCAGTCCCAGGACTGAAGGAGTAAGTAATAGTTCAGTTTTATTTTTACCGTATTTTCTGGCCTATAAGATGACTGGGCATATAAGACGACCCCAACTTTTGAGAAGATTCTCCTGGGTTAAAAAGTTGTCTTATATGTAGGAAAATATGGTATTTATTTATTTATTTATTTATTTATTTATTTATTTATTTAACTTTTTGCTCATCCAAGGATATTTTTAAATTGATTTTCAAAGAGAGTGGAGGAGCCGAGACTGGTTTGGCTCAGTGGATGGAGTGTCGGCCTTCGGACTGAAAGGTCCCAGGTTTGATTCCAGTCAAAGGTATGTACCTTGGTTGCGGGCACATCTCCAGTAGGGGGCATACAGGAGGCAGCTGATCGATGTCTCTCTCTCATCTATGTTTCTGACTTTCTATCCGTCTCCCTTCCTCTCTGTAAAAAATCAATAAAATATATTTTAAAAAATTAAAAAAAAGAGAGTGGAGGAGAGAGGGAGAGACAGAGAGAAATATCAGTGTAAGAGAAGCACATAGATTGGTTGCCTCCTGCACTTCCTGACCATGTGCCCTTGACTGGAATTGAACCTGGGACCCTTGTATCCGCAGGCTGACACTGTAACGACTGAGCCAACCTGGCTAGGGCTTGCTTAACATTTTAATGTATCCCATACACTGCCCAAAAGTGCAACCATTTCTCTGACCCGGGGTAATTTTTTTTTTTTTAAATACATTTTATTTATTTTCTACAGAGAGGAAGGGAGAGGGATAGGAAGTCAGAAACATCGATGAGAGAGAGACATCGATCAGCCGCCTCCTGCACGCCCCACACTGGAGATGTGCCCGCAAGCAAGGTACATGCCCCCGACCGGAATCGAACCTGCGACCTTTCAGTCCGCAGGCTGATGCTCTATTCACTGAGCCAAACCCGTCTCGGCCCGGGGTAATTTATAGAATTGGAATCTCCTATGTCTGTGTGCTGAGGATTGTGACAAGAAGTGATGAATTTGTAACAATAGGTGACAAGAATGACTCTAAAAGTTATTACTTGGAGGTCCAGAATTCAAGTGCATGTTCCATTAGAATGCCTCTCTTGAGATTTTTTTCCCCAAAATAAAATGTTGAGTTGGATCACTACTAATTCTATAGAGAATTCTTTGGGAAAGTTACTTTTGCAATCCCTTGAGTTTTAAACATAAAGGTTTCTTATTGTTTGTTTGTTTTAACATAAATGATCAGCTCCAACACTCTATATCCAATTATTGCTATAAGGTTTGTAATGCATTTATATTAAAATGAAAAGATCAATGAGATTTCTTATAGCGCTTTATATAAATACCTAGATACCTGAGTATATTTTCATTCTGTCAGTAAATTTCAAGTGCTGCCAGTAGGATCTCAAGCCCTTTTGATTTTTCTTATTGTCCTGCTGAAAAATTCCATCTTACTTTATTGTAAGAGTATAATCTGCCTGATATTATTAATTCCCTATTCTTTTCTACTGTATTACATGTCTTCCAGTTCTACTCTCAAGTCCTTACAATATTTCAGAACTGATCCTACTTTTCATGTTAATGTGTCAGTCAAAACAAAGTCCAAAAGTTAATTACATAAAATTGATAAAGATTGTGAGATTTGTTTTTTCATCTTTTCTTCATTTGAGTTTATTAAAAATATGTGTAGTTTAGCTGAAGAAAATAGCTTCACCCTTTGGCAACATAAAAAAACAGAATTTCCTATTTGATCATTACACCTGGAAAATATTTTTGTCACCCTTGTATAACATTGGAAATAATTTTATTGCTCATGTAAAATCCCCATCAGCTTTTGTGAATCGTTTGGCTATTGCAAGAAAAGATCAAATCATTTAGATGAGAAATGAAACAATGGCAAGAAAAGGTTGAGATTTTCCTAGTTTTCTGTTTGCTTTTTCTGTGACTCATAGTAAGTGGTCTTTTTTTCCTCCCTCACAAAGATTATATCTGAGCCAGGGGTCTCTGAGCAATGAGGTGATAGAAACTGTAGGAGGATCATTGCTATAATTTTCTTGGAGATAAATGCAAATTGTTAGCTACTTATCTACATCATTCTTTATCTCTCTAATGCAAAGACTGCCACAGTTAGCCACAATACCTCTCAATTTCAGGAACACATTACCTAGGAAATTGGCCGAATACACAAGTGAGAATAGAAAATGATGATAAAATCCTCTGTTATATTCTTTATAGTCACTGGAACTACATTCAGGCACCAGCAGTTCATATCAAAATTGAGATAAATACAATGTAAGCGCATTGGGGAATACTGGAAATTAGAGTAGGAGGAAACTAACTACCTTGGAGTAGGGCCCTTGCTTTGCCACCTATAGGTTTTATGACTGCAGCAAGTCATTTGACTTCAGAGTCTTAACATTTTCTCATTTGTAAAATGTGGACAACAGTAGGACCTATCTTATGTGTATTGTGTTAATATGTGAGGAAACTTTATAGTACCTTGTAAGACACAATCTGTTCTCACAATTGTACATTATTATTGCTCAGGCAGCAGAAATGTTTACATTTTTACTAGAGGCCTGGTGCACGAATTTTGTTAAAAGGGGGGGTGGTGGCGTGGGTTGTGATCTTCAGCCCAGCCTACACCCTCTCCAATCTGGGACCCCACCAGGGTTGTCTGACTGCCCTTTTAGGCCCAGTCCCACCAGGATCAGGTGTAATCGGGCAGTCGAACATACCTCTCACAATCCAGGACAGCTGGCTCCTAACTGCTCGCCTGCCTACCTTCCTGATTGCCCCTAACTGGTTCTGTCTGCCAGCATGATCACCCCTTAACCACAACCCTGCCAGCCTGTTTGCCCCTAACTCTTCTCCCCTTCTAGCCTGATTGCCCCTAACTGTCCTTCCCTACACACCTGGGTTTCCCCCAAATGCCCTCCCTTGTAGGCCTAGTCCCTCTTAAATACCTTCCCCTGTTGGCCTGATCACTCCCAACTGGCCTCCCTTGCAGGCCTGGTGCCTCCCATCTGCCCTCTCATGCTGGCCATCTTGTGTTCATATGGGGGCAACCATCTTGTGTGTTGGAGTGATGGTCAATTTGCATTTTACTCATTTATTAGATAGGATAGAAGCCTCATGCACAGGTGGGGGCTGGCTGGTGTGCCCTAAAGGGTGTCCCAGATCAGGGTGAGTGTTCCCGTGGAGCATGGGTTAGCCTGGGCATGGGGTCTGTGGTGGTTTGCAGGCTGGCCACACCCCCTGGTGACCCAAGTGGAGGCACTGGTAATTGGGATTTATTTATCTTCTATAATTGAAATTTTGTAGCCTTGAGTGAAGGCCAGGGCAGGCCAGTGTGGGCAGTAAGCTTGGCTTCCTCCTTTGCTGGGTCAACTCAAGCCTCCAGGTGGCTCCAGCTCTATGGCTGCCATCATTTTTGGTGGGATTTATTTATCTTCTATAATTGAGACTTTGTAGCCTTGAGCGGAGGCCAGAGCCAGCCAGGATGGGTGGGAAGCTTGGCTTCCTCCATCACCTGGGACAACCCAAGCCTCCTGCTCTCTATAGCTCTGTGGCTGCCGCTATTTTTATTGGGTTAATTTGCATACTTGCTCCTGATTGGCTGGTGGGCATGGCCTGTGGGTATAGTGGAGGTACAGCCAATTTGCATGTTTCTCTTTTATTAGATAGGATTACTCTAGCAGCAATCTTTGTCAAATTTGTCTTATCCTAAGTCCTCATTGCACAGGATTCATAATTCATCAAATTAATTATAATTTATAGATATATCATTCTTTCATATAAAATGTTTATACTAGGATGTAATTTATTTCAACAGATCTTTCTCAAATGCATCTGATGTTCCTCCCATAAAACTATAAGGATTCAAACAAAGAAAAAAAGCATGAGTCCACGATGACAACATTGTTAAATGTGTTCAGGTTTAAAGAAATATTCTTATCTATGAAAGGGTGATCATCAAACTTGCTTTATCTATCTTGTAGCAATATTGTGGACAGTGATATAGGGTTATTGCTCTATTAACTCATTCAAGATCAAATGTCTAGTGACAAAATAATGGGTGCTGAAGTACATAATTATGATTTAAAACATACAACCAAAGACATTAAATGTGAAGAACAAGGTTTAAAATGTGTAAAAATTATCTCAGAAAAGCCACTCAAATACATGTTTTAATTATGTGACAGATAATGTTTTTATTTAATTTTATTAGAGTGACACTGGTTAACAAATGTGCAGATTTCTATAACACATCAACCATACACTATATTGTGTGTTCACCATTCAAGTCTCCATCCATCATTATTGATCCTCCCCTTCGCCCTACTCCAGGTAATAATGACACTGTTATGTGTGTGCATGAGTTTCTCTCTCTCTCTTTTCCTCAATCCCTCCTATTTTGATATTACATCAAGTTTAGTCAAATTTGAGCATCATCTTAAAATAAGTTGGCCTCAATAGACTTGCAGCTTTCAACATGGATGCCATTGGGTATTTAGATAATGTATAATTAGCAAGGGGAATTAGTAAACAAAAATTGGGCAGTAAGAATGGGTCAGTAGATCTGAAATATCATTTTAGTTACCAATGTCAGTTTTCTATCAGTCTTAACTCAAGTGCTTTCATTGGTCACTGTTGCAGAGTTAAGAGATAAAATGCAAAGGGTGTATACAGATAAAATTGAGGAAGAGATAAATTTCTCCCCTAGGAGTATTTGAAATTAAAATAATTCCACAATGTGTGAGCAAAATAAAAAAACTTTCAACGGCCAGATTATGGACAGTAGGGGATGGTGAAGTAGGAATCACCAGGAATCTGTCACTATCTAGATACCATCTGCTCTAGAAAAATATCTCTGATAAAACTATTTTAGCACTCTGTAGTCTATTAATAGTTTGGATGATAAAAAAAATACAGTTAATTTTTGTTGTTGTTATTAATCCTCACCCAAGGATATTTTCCCATTGGTTTGTAGGGAGAGTGGAAGAGAGAGGCAAAGACAGAGAGAAACATCGATGTGAGAGAAACACATGGATTGGTTGCCTCCTGCAGGAGCCCTGACCAGGGCCTGGGCTAGGGAAAGAGTCTGCAACCAAGGTACATGCCCTTGACTGGAATCAAAACTGGGACTCTGCAGTCCACAGGCTGATGATCTATCCACTGAGCCAAAGTGACTAGAAAATTTAAAAAATATATATGTTTTTATTAATTTTTTAGATAGAGAAGAAGACAGAGAGAGAGAGATAGCAACATTAATCGACTGCTTCCTATATGTCCCCTGCTAGGGATCGAGCCCACAACCTGGGTATGTGCATTGACTAGGAATCTAACTGGTGACCTCTTGGTGCGTGGGACTCTACTCAATCCACTGAGCCACATCAGCCAGGCAAAATGTAATTAATTTTGGTCAGTGTGAAATTTTAGCACAGTAGCAGGCATGTGGTCCTGGAGCAGCCTACATACAGATTTCAGGAGCTGGGTGCACAGAAGGAATCTGTGCTCTAATTACCGATGGCTACTTTTGACCTCAGAGGTGCAAAGAGGCAAGTAACCATTACTGTTGAACCTTCCCACTTTGTAATATTAACCCCTTCCCCTCTGGTTGATGGGAAGGTAAGGAGATTTAAAGGGCAAACACCCTTTCCCTTTCTTCACTTTTATTATTTACTCCCTTTGGGAGCCAGGTATTAAAGACTAGGATATTCAAAAGCAAATGCAGATCTGGGGAAAACTAGAAAGTGACCATGCATGCTAAAGAGAAGGTACCGTTTGATAAAAGATCTGAGATGACTTTAAGTTTATACCTTATGCTGATTCTTAACATAGAGCCAGCCCCTCCCTGGCACCCCCCCTCCTGTAAAAAAAAAAAAATCCAATACACCAAATAAAAAAATTTTTTAAAAGCAAACCCTAAAGAAGGGAGACACTGATTTCTGGAGTTTATACATTATTACATTCAAATGTCCAGATTCAGACAAAAACCAGTTATCAGCCTGGCTTCCATCTTGCAAGTGGTTGTATTCTATAGGTTTGCAGCATGCATATCTGGTTGCATGTCCTCTGTTCAACTCATTGTATTTCCTGAGTATATCCAGACTGCCCAAATGAATCCTTTTCTACCCCTCCTCTTTCTTAATGTCCACACCATTTACTTGCTTTTTCAATGCCAGAAATCTTGGGGTTATACTGAATATTTCCTTATTCGTTGTTATTGACAAAATATCATCGTCCTAATATTGACAAAATATTATTCTTTTGTCTTAATTATCACTGAAATCCATCCATCGCCTCATTTTTGTTGTTTAGCATCTCTTTGAAGGATTGCAGCAATGCTCTTAACTATGTTTCCTTCCTCTTTCACTCCTCCCCAGCCCATCCTCCCTGTCTTGCGGCAGAGACAATGCTGTGTTGTTTCACTATTTCCCTCTTTCTGGGCATACGAGTAGGTACACTGGGGTCAAAATAATCATTTCTGGCCAATGGAAGTGGCATTGGGCTTAGTACTGTGGACTAAAGGGGCCACATGCTGACCTGACAAGCTCAGGGTTGCAAACTCAGAGACCTAAAGTACCACAGAGGATGGTCTGAAATTAAACTTTAACTAAAGCAGTTATGGTGGATGGTTATATCCTAAACTTGTATCTTCCCTGACAAAGATCAATTTAGATTTTCACTGAGCCCATTTGCCTTTTGCCTCTAAGATAACGTATCTGGGAGATGTCTGGGTACCTTGTAACTTCCCTTTTTCTGGAGCCCCTGGGGCACAACCTAATGGGACACCAAACAGATACCACAAATTCCTTCATTATCATGTTAATTGTTCCTGCACTCACCAAAGTATGTGTCCATCATTTTACTTCTTATCCAATCCCAGGGGTTTCCCACCAGTTTGCTTTATCCCACCTCCTAAATCTAGCACCAATGAATTTCATGTAACCCACCTATGTCCCGCCTTCGATTGCAATGTATAAATACAAATGTAAACCACCATTCTCCAGAGCATTATCTCAATTTGTTGAGGTTCTGCTTCCCGGCATAGGTCGACAGTTTGGCTCAAATAAACTCACAAAAATTCTTTACAGGTTTCAATGTTTTTTTTTATGTTAACAGTACTTCAAACTGTATAGTCTTCTCTTCCATTTTCTAAATCCTGTCAGTGTAAGAAAACATTCAAACCTGTAAAGAATTTCTTTCTGAGTTTATTCGAGCCAAACTGTCAACAGTTGCCCTGAAGCAGAATCTCAAGGAATTAAGATGTAGCTTCAGAGAATGGCAGTTTTTTTTACCTTGTTTTATACATTTCGATCAAAGGAGGAGATGTAAGTGGGTTACATGAAACCCATTGGTGATAGATTTAGGGAGGTGGGAGAAAGCAAAAGAGGGATTTCTGGGATTGGATAAAAAGTGACACAGTAGACACGCTTCTTTTACATAGGTGCGTGCAGGATAGTTAACAGTAAGAAATTAACAGATAATAATAACCACAAGGGAATCTGTGGTCTGGCTCTGGAGATATTGGTTGTGCCCAGAGGTGTCTGGAGAAAGGGCAGGTACAAGTTACCCTGACATTCCACAGGTCTGTTACCTCAGATGTAAAAAGACCTTAGGCGCTCAGCAAAGATCAAAGTTGGTCATTGTAAGGGCGGATACTAGCCTAGGACATGACTACGCACTATGAACTGCTTTTTAATATAAGGTTTTAATTTTAGACCATCCTTTGTGGTTACTTTAGGTCTAAATTTGCAAAGCCTCCATGCAGACCTGGCCTGAATTAGGGGAGTATGTGGCCCCTTTTTGTCCATAATCCTAAACTTCCTTACAAACATACTTCTCTTTGCCTTTTTCTACATTATTCTACCTAAAATCCCCTTTCCTCTTCTGTCTTATCTTTTTTTTTAATATATTTTATTGATTTTTTTACAGAGAGGAAAAGAGAGAGATAGAAAGTCAGAAACATGGATGAGAGAGAGACATCGATCAGCCACCTCCTGCATGCCCCACAGTGGAGATGTGCCCGCAAGCAAGGTACATGCCCCCAACCAGAATCGAACCCGAGACCTTTCAGTCTGCAAGCCGAAGCTCTATCCACTGAGCCAAACCGGTCTGGGCTCCTCTTCTGTCTTATTCATCACTCAAAGCTTAGATCAAATGCAACTAGGTATTCTGGGCAAAGTCATAGCCTTTTTTTTTTAAATATATTTTATTGTTTTTTTTTTTGTGTGTGTTTTTTTTTATAGAGAGAAAGGGAGAACGGTAGAGAGTCAGAAACATCCATGAGAGAGACACATTGATCAGCCACTTCCTGCACGCCCCCCACCAGTGATGTGCCCACAACCAAGATACATGCATGCCCTTGACTGGAATCAAACCCGGGACCCTTCAGTCCACAGGCCAATGCTCTATCCACTGAGCCAAATCGGTTTGGCCACTTTTGTCTTTCTTACCTTTGGTCATCCCTGGACATACTGCCTCCTTATTATCTGCTAATGTTTTGTTTCCTCCTTAGACTATTAATTACCTGAGGTCAGGTACTGGCTGCTTTCTTCTCTGATTCCCAAGTGCCTTCCACATTGACCTACATGCAGGTGGCATTTAATAAATACTTATTAAATGAAAATTAAGTAAGCAACAAGCTTACTTATATCAAGCATGGAAAATCCTGGAGGGAAGATCAGGAACCAGTGAATAGATGGTTGACAGACTTCAGATATATTTTTCCTAGGTTACTCAACATCCCTTATTTCTTGCCACAATAACTGGCCAGATTGTGCATTTTAATTAACTGCTAGCTCCCCTGAGACGCTCAGAAGTGAGACGTTATTTTGGTAAATATCATCATGGCGCCATCAATAAGGAGCATCTCTGTCTAGACTAAGCAGACCCCCCATCCCTCTCGGTGGCAGGGGAGATTAGCTCTCAAGAATGCCTTCTGCTACTTGGCATTTGCATGCTCCCCCAGACAATGGCTTTCATTAGACTTTTAATAACACTCTCAAAATCCATTGAACAATGGGAGACCGTCACTACCTTATCTGTTGTCTCGGTTCTCCCATTAGCCTACATGGGTGTCTGCAGAGAGCAGAGGCTGTTTATCAGTAGGGGAGCAGGATCTGGAAGACTCCTGAGTCATTTAGTATTTACTGTCCCAGAAAAGCCCAAGAGTCATCAAAGGCTAGGACGCAGGCTGATAGTGATGAAAGATTATCCTGCTTAGAGAGGTAAAGGCACAGAGGTCATAAAGAAAATTGTCGGTGGAAATATTATCTGAGATAAAATAATATAGCAACACATGTGGCGGCAAGGAAGGCGTTATTTTTATTAATAATAACACTTTATTATGATTTTTGAGACTGCAGTAAGTTTGTAGGAGATGTTAATGCCCCTCAACTGTATAAGATTCTTGAGGAGCTCTGGGAACTGGGAAGTCTGCAATTGATAAGTCCTTGCCTCTGTTCTTATGTGAGACTTAACCAAGCTCCTGTTAGCAAAACTCTTAAGCAACAGCAATCCTAGCTGAGATTTTCAAGCCCAGAGAAAAGATTATACACTTCTCCTGCATAAAAACAAAAGGTTTATTAACGCTGTGCTTCTAGTAAAGCCTCTTCTCAATCCAACGGAATGTTCCATATTAAATGAGCCCACCAGTGCTGCGATGAGCCAGGCTAGGGTGTCATTTATCACTAGCCATTTGGGGTGCACCAACCATAGAGCCGGCCCCGAGACTACCCTGACAAAAGCTGGCCCCCTGTGTGCACAGAGAGTTTTATCTGTAGGAATGCTGATCTTTTTCTGTATTTAAATTTATTTCCCTGTCATGGTTCATGGCTCCTGTCTCCAGGTGCTTATCCTCTGAAGGGAGAGCCTGCCTCTGCAATGCACCACCTACAGCGGCTCATAGCCCTCTGGTGATTTGCAGCTCTGGCTCTTTTTCAACTTTTGAATCTTAGTTTATGACCCATTTACCTGGATCATTCATGGTGGAGCAAGTTGCTAATTTTGTCTTTTGCTGCATCACCCAAGGAGATGTGTCATGAGATGATCCTATTGCTTTAAGGTGACTCATTGGTTAATAGATTTTGTTCTGTTTTTATTTTTTATTTTTATAGGTTACTTTTTTTAGAGAAGAAAACACAATCTTCTTTCTTACTGAGGTGACATTGGTTAATAAAATTAGGTAATAATTCTATAATACACAATCTGTATATTTTATAAGTATTGATACAAGTCAAATCTCCTTGTATCATTACTTATCCTCTCTTTATCTTTTTCTACCTCCGCCTCCCACCTCTTTCCTGTGTTCCTCATGTATGAGTGGATAAGAAAGCTTTGGTGCACCCCTGGCCCAGTGGTTCAGTTGGTTGGAGTGTTTTTTGTTATACCAAAATGTTGCCCATTAGAACTCAGGAGGCAATAACTAGATAGATAGGTATTTCTCTCTCACATTGATCTCTCTCTGTCTCTCTCTCTCTCCCTTTCTCCTTCCTCTCTCTTGTCATTTTCATAATGACATAAAAGTCCATTTTAAAATTTTAAATTTTTGAATTCCTCAAAGTTCTGAACATGGAGAACTAGTCTGATCTAGATCTGCCATCTCCCACTCATAGCACATGCCTTCCACTCTTTCCACTCCCAGTTTACTTCCTCTGAAGAGACATCATAAATAATAAAAGGCTAATATGCAAATTGACCATCACTCTATCACACAAGTTGGCTGTCCCCATGTGGTCAAAGATGGCTGCCCCCATGTGGACACAAGATGACCACCACAATATGGCCAGCAGGGGAGGGCAGTTGTGGGTGATCAGGCCAGCAGGGGAAGGCAGTTGGGAGGAGACCAGGCTGGCAAGGGAGGGCAGTTAGGGGCAACCATGCTTGCAAGGGAGGGAAGTTAGGGGTGATTGGGTCATCAGGGGAGGGCAGTTGGAGGTGACCAGGGTTGCAGGGGAGGACAGTTAAGGGTGACCAGGCTGGTAAGGGAGGGCAATTAGGGGCAGTTAGGCATTGATCAGGCTCGCAGGTAGTGGTTGGGAGTGATCAGGCTGGCAGGCAGAAGCAGTTTGGAGCAATCAGGCAGGCAGGCAGGCAAGCAGTTGGAAGACAGCAGTCCTGGATTTTGAGAGGGATGTCCGACTGCTCGTTTAGGCCCGATCCCAGAGGGGCCTAACTGGGCAGTCAGACATCCCTCAAGGGGTCCCATATTGGAGAGGGTGCCGACTGAGCTGAGAGATACCCTCTCAATGCATGAATTTCGTGCACTGGGCCTCTAACTCTAGCTACACCCCACATACACAAATATCTGTCTCTTGACAACCCCCTGGTCTAAGAATGTGTCCACCAAGGTTATAATATATTAGTAGAAAATATACCTCAGAAAAATGCAATGGCATGCTATGAAAGTGGGCTTGGAAGGAAAGGGACTTTCCATGATCTCAGGGACTCAGAGCATTATCCAGAATTAAGGATGTCTTTGGGTTTTGACAGGCAGGTTTTTTTTTTTTGGACCTGAACACTCCTTTCTGGGTAAGAGTGATAAAGTCAGAACAAGGCCCTGTTAATTGAGGGACTATTAATCACTAAGAAAATTGTGAGTCTTAAATAAGATAAAATGTATTATGTGCTAGAATCATGCTAAATATCTCTTCATGGGGGCTAATTTATATCAATAATCTATATCTATATATATAAAAGGCTAAGTAACCGAGTGTCCATCCACCAACCATCTGACCGGCTGGTACATACGACACGCACTAGCAATGTAAAAGTAAATGTTGATTAATGTATGTGCGATATTTGTCCCCGTCTCACAATGGCCTCCCATTTAAATTAATTCAAAGACAGTTTCCCATGATGCCAGCATTTGTGATGATTATTAATAAATCACGAGGACAAACTCTAGACAAACTCAGTAGGAATATTCCTACCTGAACCCGTTTTCGAACATAGTCAGTTATATATTGCTTTTTCTCGAGTTCAAAGAGCATGTTATGTTAAAATTATAAATACTTTATCACAAGGAAAATTAGTTAAGTACTTAGAGTCAAGTGTTTTTACTCTTAATGTAGTATGCAGGGATATATTAGAATAAGTTTAATCAATTTATCAGTCATTGTATCAATGTTGTTTTTATATCATGTTTTTGTTTTTATGTCATGTCTTTGTTGTTATTATATCATGTTGTTATTGTTTATTCACTAATCACTTTACATGTTATTTTCACATACATTTTAGTAATTTTCTTTCATCTCTGACACTTCTATTACAGAGAAAGGGCAAATAGCAATATTAAAATATTTTTTCTAATTAATTTCCTTTCAATGTTCACGAATCCGAGCACCAGGCCACTAGTAGAATAATAATAATTTTAATCATATCAACTGGCTGATAACATATATAATTAACTACCATCTCAATGCCTTAAATAATGTTTTTTTTCTACTTGTTCTCTATGAGACACAAAATGCTGGCCAAGGCGTGAACTTAGATCTTTGGAGTTCTCAACGGATCTTTAGCTTTGCAACCATGCCAAGCTCTGAATATATTTGCAGGCAATTTTTCCTTTGGGTAATATATTTTAGTTTTCTATTCTGAACAAGGGAGAGGACATCACTGTATTTATATCAAACACCAAGCTACCATGAAATTGCACATCTTTTAATTTTATGCCCTCTCAGAGGCACACTCATAAGAAAACTAGTTTATTCCACTTATCCGCATGAGATGAATAGGGAGATCCAGCAGTAGCAACTTGATGAATGAACGAACATATTTTTGTGACATTAACACAGTTACAAATCACTGTCTTTCCCCTTGACCTCCCATATCTCCTGATGGCTTGAGGAAGAGTTTAATCTTTAGAACAATCCCCTCAAATTAAAAAAAATATATATAATAATACACCTGAAAAGTACATATACACTTTTTAAAAGCATATGCAAAAAAAAGAGCAGTCGGGAAACCATTATTCATGTAATAACATTCCCTAACTAATTCTTTTCTTCCAATTTTTAAATTTCAGATTTCATATACTAAAAGAGAATAAAAGACAAATATGTAAATAGAATATAAATGATAATCCTAATAACAATATGTTTAAGAGAGTAAAATAAAGCAGAGCATGGAATTTGAAATCAGACAAATGTGTTTAAATTTACTGTGTCAATCTGTAAAAACGTATTAATTTTTTTTTACCTCAATTTCGTTGTTGATAAAAGTAGAGTTAATAGTATCTGTGTCACCTTGTCATTATAAAGATTAAAAGTAAGTATGTATATTTAGTATAGTAGATATAGCAATTAGTAGATATTTAAGAAATGATGACTTACATTTGTTAGCATATCCAATAGTTTATAGTTTACCTGCATTGTCTTTCTAAGCATTAATGTTTTCCTACCTACATCCTGTTTGTTTTTTTCCTAATAAAGATTCTGACACCGAGAGATTAGATGACTTTCTCAAGTTTTGCATGCAGCAACCTTCAAAGTGATAGATTCATATGTTCATTCCACAAATACAGTGGTATCTCGAGATACGAGTGCCCTAACATAAGAATTTTTTGAGATACGAGTAGTCGAGTGAGCGAATTTTGCTTTGAAATACGAGCAATATTTGAGATAGGAGTAATCGCACGGATGGGCCGGCTGCACATGACCCACCAGTTTACTGTGATTCATAGTTTCCCATGCCTCAAGGTTACAGAATGAATTAAACTCATATCTCGAGGTACCACTGTACTCTGTAACAGTCACATGTTACCTAACTGAATCTTCACAACAACAAAAGAAACTAAATGAGGCACAGAGGCAAAATCCATTGCCAAGAATCACACAGCCCAAGTGTAATGGGTCAGGACTCCTATCCCAGCCACCTCTCATGCTCTTTAGAGTCAACACTCTGAATCCCCTTGTGGTAAAGGAAACTGCAGCTCTTCCAATCCAGTCTCCATTCCCTCTTTCACTGTGTCTTTTTACCCTACAGTTGTGAAACCACTGACTGTTTATCAAACATACCATATATTTTCCTTCACATTTTACTCACATTCTAAAATGTCCTCTCTACTTTTGTTCACTAATGCCATTTCCAAGTTTCCTCTCAATCTTATGTACCTTGACCTCTCTTTGAATTCTTTCAATACACTGCCAGGTAAAAGTGTTCACCTCCTTTGTGTTTCTAAAGCACTTTGTATATCTGTCTCTTGTTATATAAGCCAATAATAAACATAGCTAACTACTTTTTAGAACTATGTGTCTGATCTAAACATGTTACATATTTACTCAGTGAATGCTCACAAAATCCTTATAAGTTAGGTATTATTATCCCACACTTAACGACACATAGAAGTGAGGTGAACTTGTGTACCTAGTTCAGCCTTCCTATGTTTTGTTCTCATGTTATATCCTTTTTCATCCATTTACTTACATTGTATGTTTTATATTTAAAGTTTGTCACTTGTGGACATCAGATGGTTGGGTTTTGCTCATTGATCCATTCTGGACATTGTTGCCTTTTAATTGAAATCCTCATTAGAGAACACACACAAAACCAAACAGATGTTCCCGCTGTGATGGTGGTGGTTTATGGAAGAAACTGCCATGTGAGCACAGACACTGCTGAGGCAGGGCAGGTGTCACATGAAAGAGGATATTGATTTCATCCCTTGAAGAGCCAGTGGAAAAGGCTGAATGTGTAAGAGGGCAGTAGCATCACTGATAAGGGAAATAGCATGTGCAGAGATAGAAAAGCCAAGTAGTCGCAAAGGCACAGTTTAAAGGAGATATTTGGCCATGTGCCTTTTAATACATTTTTCTATGGGAGTGCTTTGGACTGAGCTTATTTGTCATATTTACATCAGATTAAACCCAGGTACTATAGATGGTAGATAGATGATGATGATGATAGATAGATAGATAGATAGATAGATAGATAGATAGATAGATTATAGGTAAAGAAGATAGAGATAGAGAGGTAGATATATAGATATATATCCTAGCAAAGCCATGATTAATTGGGTCAGCTTTGAACAAATTATTTAAAGTTCACCAAATCTCTCTTTTGAGGATTAGAACTAGGAAACATGGACATTAGTATTAGACAAAAACATGTTGAATAAGTGGGAAAAAAAGAACTACAGGTTGATGGAGCTATTTTGTCTTTACTTAGAGAGAACAATGTACTGTATTCCTTTCAACATCATTTCCATTTAGTAGCATGGCACTGACTATCCCAGCCATATAGCTCTATTAGGTTTACTGCAGAGAAGTTTGCAAGATTCTTATGGTAACTCTTGGGCTCTCCTAGGAAGATAATGAAATTGATAGCCTCTCATGGCAAAGAGTGTGTGAGTGAATAAAAAGAAAAATGAAAGAAAGAAATCAGCTCAGTCCATCTTTCCTGCTCTGTCTTAGAGTTGTGTCATGCATACAGGGTGGACAAAAGAAGGCTTACAGTAAAATAATAACATAAAGATAAACTCTGTGCCTACTCACAACTGGAAGCCTGCACTTACTCACCTCTGTATTTATTCATACCTCATCCATGTAGGGAAATAGCAGGGTGATATGAACTGGGATGAAAATGAATACTAACGTATGAGAGGTGATTACATTTTTATGTATTCTATAAAGCCCCATGTCCAGTTATGAAATGCCATAAACAATGTCAATACTGGCTTAATATATTCAGTAACTATTGGTTCCGTTTGAAGCTCAGATTGACCATATGTTTTCATATTAGAGAGAAATAGTTCAAATCCAAAACAGTTTAACAGGAATGGAAAACACTACAAATCAAAGTTGCGCTAACATGATAGGCCGTTTTCCTTACATTACAAAAAAAAAAAAAAAAGTTAAAAGGGCTGAATTATTGCAAAGACTTGAATGGGCCATAACAAATCTCAGGGGCTGAAAGCTGACTCAAAATAAATGGAGATAATTAACAGATTGGAGATCTGCATGCAACAGGTAATTGGATTATCAATGCATAATTAGTTTCCATGGACCTTTTTACTATCTGCACATCTGCAATATCTCTTTCTTGTCATTTTGTTCTCTGAAAGAATGTCCTCAAAACTCAGTTAATTCCCCATATGATCTGTGTAATTATGTTATTTTGAAGAGATGGGTATTGCGTTTTTATCCTCAAACAACATCCAAAGCCTTCATTTTAATTACAGATGACACTTGTTTCCGCTGCCTCTGTGCTGGCCCTGTGAGAAGAATGAGGCTTTTTCATTCTCCAAAGAGAGCAAACCTGAGCGTAATCACACTGCTCTTTTAAAATATTGACAATCTAGGTCTTTGTGTTAGTAATGACAATGCAGTGGTTCTTAATTTCAAGTATCTTTCCACAGATTTCTAACTTTGCCGTCAGTTTGAAAGTTAGAATTGTGCAATGAGAGCTTCCATGTTACCTATTTTGCTGTTTATAATTAAGTCAAGTTGACCACAGAGTCAAATTCTTTCATTTCCAAGGAATCTGTAGGCCATATTCCTATGTTGTTGGGAAGAGAAGCTGGTAGATTTTAAGGTTGTTGTACATATTTTCAACAATAAAGAATTATTTAAAAGAAAACCATACAATATAGTTTTCAATATATTGTAACTTGGAGGTGGGTTCCTTGGTAGCTGATTAGGTCATGAGTGTGGTACCCTCAAGAATGGGATTAGTGGCCTTATAAGAAATAACTCAGAGAGCTCGTACTCTACCATGTGAGAGCACAGATAAAATATTATATATATATGACAATCCACCTAAAATATGTAGCAGAATTTCTGACATAGAAAAACATATAATAAAACCAAGACTATTAATCTATCAGGCTCAAAGTCATAAAAATGAAAAACAAGAATTTTGTGAGAGGGCCAATATGTGTGATAGAGATAAACACCATTTATAATTTTAAGCCTTGGTTCATATACCAAAGTATTCTGTGAAGAACACACGTGGCCCCCTATTCTGTTCTGCCTATGTTTAGCTGTATAATATCAATAAATTACCTAATACCTTGATTCAGTGACTTCACCTATAACTGGGTGATAATATCAACCCCATAGAATTAGATTTGCAGACACAAAAGAGTAGTAATGTTGTAGTGTCTCCTAGCACACAGCAGTCACTATATCACTATTTATTATCGCATTCAGTAGTGACCATGGATTGTGTGAACTCATAGTCTTATTAAGTTGTGAGAGACATGCAGAATTCAATCAGATGATTTTGTGATATTGGGAGTTGTGTTTTTACAAGATTAGGTAAAACATAAAAGGGATGGAAGCTTTAGTCAAGTTCTAGTCTATGAACTAGACCAAGGACATTTAAATATTTTAAGATCAGCCATAGCCAGTTTGGCTCAGTGGGTAGAATGTCAGCCTGTGGACAGAAGGGTCCCATGTTTGATTTCAGTCCAGGGCATGTACCTCGGCTTCAGACTCCTCCCTGGCAAAAGCAGAAGGCAATCAATCAATATGTTTCTCTCACATCGATATCTCTATCGTTGCCTCTGTCTTCTACTCTCTCTAAAAATCAATGAAAAATATCCTTGGATAAGGATTTAAATAAATAAATATGGAAACAAATAAATATTACAAAAGCAAAGCAAAGTAAAATTTTGATGCATGAAATAGAAGCCTGAAGGGGTTACAGATCTCAATGAGGAGAGTAATTAATTAGAAGCCATTTAACCTGAAACTAGATATAAAAAGCATTGCTTCCCAACAGTAGCCTCAAAATGCATCCTGTTAGCATTGTGACAATGGTCTTTATATAACCACATCTGGCAATTATGATTTCCAAACATCTTTAGGATGTCATTTTTTCCTTAATGGGTGTGCCTCTTTTAAATGTAAGGAAATGTGTAAAAATAGAGATGTTGATGGACTCAGAATTGTATATGTTAATGTTTGTTTGAAGAAATGTTTAGGTTTCATGTATTTGTAATATTTGAGTGAATTTATTTTTTTGGTATAAAGGTAATTTTTTTTTATTTTCAATTAAAAATGTAATGAGGTAATTGATTCAGAATTATAATTTTAAAGTATAAACCATACTAAGTTTTTAAACACATTATTAGAACATTTTAAGACAGTGACATCATACTTATTAATATATTTTTAGATTAATGAAAATTTCTATTTAACTTCATTTTTAAACGATTTGGTCGCTAAAAAGATTGAAATACTCAAGTCAGAAATTGAACATCTTAAGTTTATAAAAACCGCTTGAGTCACTGGAAATATTTGAAGGCCTTGAAAGAAGGTGAAGAGGTTAGCCAAAGAGCATATATGCATAACCCATAGACATAGACATAGACATAGACATAGACATAGACATAGACAATAGTGTGGTGATGGCCAGAGGGAAAGGGTAGTAGGCAATAGGTAGAGATTGGAAAGGGGGATGGGAGGATGGAGACATCTGTGATAGTGTCAAAAATAAAATGAAATAAAAAATTAAAAATTATATTAGAGGTCTTTAATTAATTATGAAATAAAAATCCCCCCCTAAAAATCACGGTCAATATTTTCTAGTTTTAGTTAAAACATAAGACCAAAACTAAGTACCAGATTTTAAAATAAATTTTAGTTGAAAAATGAAAGGAACTTTTAAATAATCTTGTGGGAAACATCTTTAAGGAAATGCATGTGTGTATCAAATTCAACAACAATCATAATCTTCAAACTGCTAGGATAATGTTTTATCATCAACATCTCTCTATTCTTTCTTTTCATTGTGACTTTTATTTTTCATATTTAAATCACATTTGAAGATCCACCAGGGCCCAGGATATTGTATCTTAGAATCATGAATTGGATGATAAAAAGTCTTAATTTTTTGGCATTTTTTGAGAAGGGTTAATATACATATTTGGAATACGTCTGGCATCTAAGAAGTCAAATATTATAGTTGGAGGTCAAAAGAGCCCTTGGTGCTAGAGCCTTCTTGCTTAGGTAAAATTCAAAGACTGAAAGAGACCACTAAGGACCAAGTTATATAGGTAGCACTTTTGGGAAATGACAATTGTAATCCAACAATGAGAAAATCTGGAACCTTCTTAAACTTTCTACCACTTTTTGTTGTGTTTTTCAAGACAAAGGCATGTCTTTAGAAACTTGGGTATTTCCACATTTTATCTTATTTGGTCATTGTGTACTTTTTATTCTTCGCCAGATTTTAATAAAACACCTTTGTACTTGGGATTTTTATATTGCCCTTTGGAACCACAGATGGAATTTCTATACACATTTAGAAAGCAAGGTATTTGGAATGATTCATTGATTTCCAAATACTGCATAGGAGATAGGGAAAGAGGGTAATAGTTACTGAAAATATAACAAATGCTTTACTTTTATGATTTTTAGTAACTTAGTTTCCCTAGCGTAATTACCCCTATTTTAAAGATTAAAAATAAAACAAACAAAAATCTGAGATTGTAAGGTAGGTCACTCCATAATTAGCAGGCTGAAAAGAGCAAAGATAAATGAAACCTATATAATGTTGTTAATTAATGTCAAGAGATTAAGTCAGAATGGCTTCCCATCAAACTCTTATTTCACACCTCTCCGATATTCTTTTTTAACTTTATAAGAGAATATCTTTATTTGACCTTTATGATTAAATTTCTCATGAGAAATATGTTTGCTTATCCCTGAAAGATAATACTCTCTATCTGCTAAGTTTAACATCTCATTCATTTTCAGAAATCACTTTTTATCCTTGATTTATGTTTCTGGAATATGTTGTTTTCCATCTTGTTTTTGCCATGTGGAATTAACTAGGACAAGAACTTTCCTTAATGATTTTAGAAAATATATGGAATCAATGCCCTTGGCCAAGTTTAAGTGCTTTCCCTGAAGGAGTGATGTTACTGTCAAGTGTACGTGTGTTTTTCCCCTTAGGATCTGTTTTAATGACTCTATCTTTAGGTAATCCATGACCCTGAATACAAACCGCAGTGAATTGCTTTGCCCCTTACCATTGTACCAATCCATTCAGCCAGACCAACACGAGGGCTCAATTAATGATGTTTGCATTGATTGGATGTGAGTGTAAATTATTGTATTGGAAATGTCTACACAATTTCAATTTTTTTTTCTTCTGGCATTTAAGAGGTAATATAACTTTTTTTTTTTTAATGTATCACCTATTGGTTTCGGGAGGAGAGGTTATTATAGTTACCTCTTCCCATTTCTTACTTGATATCAGACATTTTGCTAAATATATTACACATATTTTCGCAGTAGGATAGGGGGTATATTTATTTTAGTTAGTTTGGGGTTATTTATTTGTGTTTTCTTTGAAGCAAAAGTTTTATCCTAAGTTTTGGCTTAATGCTAGTACCAGAATGTAAAACAGGTTTCTGATGATTCCTTCTTCTCCTTCTTCTCCTCCTCCTTTTCCTTCTCCTTCTCCTTCTCCTTCTCCTCCTTTTCCTTCTCCTTCTACTCTTCCTTCTCTTTTTCCTTCTCCTTCTCCTCCTCCTCCTTTTCCTCCTCTTTTTCCTCCTTCTTTTCTTTCTCTTCCTCCTCCTTCTCCCCCTCCCACAGGTTGTGAACCTCTAGCAGGGTTGTCTAAGACTGTTGGAGAACAGATATTTACATTACGATTCATAACAGTAGCAAATTTACAGTTATGAAGTAGCAACGAAAATAATTTTATGGTTGGGGTCACCACAACATGAGGGACTGTATTAAAGGGTCGCGGCATTAGAAAGGTTGAGAACCACTAGGAATAAGAGATCAGTTGAAATCTTTGTTCATGTAAAAAGTAGGTAAGTGATTTATAAGCCTGGTCTTGATTTGTTCAAGTGATGAAGACATGATGCGTCTGTGAGGACCCCATGTAGGGCCAGGCTGTTCCCGAATATCTCACAATAGCATATTGATTACAGTGGTACCTCGAGATACGAGTTTAATTCGTTCTGTAACCTTGAGGCGTGGGAAACTATGAGACGCTCGAGTCTCAGTAAACTGGTGGGTCGTGTGCAGCCGGCTGATCCACGCGATGATTCCTATCTCAAATGTTGCTCGTATTTCAAAGCAAAAATTGCTCTCTCGATGGCTCGTATCTCAAAAATCTCGTATGTTAGGGCACTCGTATCTCAAGGTACTACTGTATACAGATGATATCATAAAGAATTGTCCACCTGAAATCTATATAATGTTGTTATTAATGTCAGAATTGTCAAGGTGTTCCGATTTATGTTTTTCTAATCCTTTTGTGCATGTGGTATTTTCTTTCAAATCTAGTTCACTAAAGAGATGTATTAATTCACTTCTTTGGAATAGGTGAAGCCTGATTGAATCATGTGGGAGATCATGGATACATTTGTTTATGGAGAAGAGTGCCTTGTACCTCAAAAAATTTCTTTTTTAAACATTCGGCCTGCAGGATATATCTTATCACCGCTCTTCCGTACAGTGGGAGAAAATCATCTGTTCCTTTGTATTCTTTTGACACCAACCAAACATGTTTATATCACATTTGTTAAAATAATACTTTTTTAAAAGTGGTAAAAGCATGATTCTTATACAGAGATAAACAAACATGTGATATAGATTGAATTTAACTCCTTATTTAAAAAAAAAACAAAAAAAAACTAATAAGCCCTAACCAGTTTGGCTCAGTGGATAGAGCATCAGCCTGGGAAATGAAGGGTCCCAGGTTCGAATTAGTCAAGGGCATGTACCTTATTTGCAGGCACATCCCCAGCAGGGAGTGTGCAGGAGGCAACTGAATACAGTGGTACCTCAAGATACGAGTTTAATTCGTTCCGTAACCTTGAGGCGTGGGAAACTATGAGACGCTCGAGTCGCGGTAAACTGGTGGGTCGTGTGCAGCGGGCCGATCCACGCGATTACTCCTATCTCAAATGTTGCTCGT
The DNA here is from genome assembly GCA_004026805.1 of Lasiurus borealis. Lineage (NCBI taxonomy): Eukaryota > Metazoa > Chordata > Mammalia > Chiroptera > Vespertilionidae > Lasiurus > Lasiurus borealis. Next base: position 9,473 of record PVJN01004343.1, on the reverse strand, counting down.
ATTTCAAAGCAAAAATTGCTCGTATCTCAAAAATCTCGTACGTTAGGGCACTCATATCTCGAGGTACCACTGTAGTTGTTTCTCTCTCATCGATGTTTTAACTCTATCCCTCTTACTGTAAAAAATCAATTAAAAAATTAAAAAAGAAAACTGATAAATTGTTATACCTAGTTCAAAAAAGAATGCCGAGAACAGATATATTTAGAAGTCAGAAATTTTAAAGTGAATGTGCAAATGGGGGCAAACTGTCTTCTAACAGAGTGCAGGAGGGAAGTCAATTGAAGGTTTACCATACCAATTTATTTCTATGTCTTTAAGAATTATTTTGTATCACCATGGATTATTTATAACCTACAGAGATAGCTATAATTGAAAATAGCCCAGAGCCAATGGAAGACTAGAATCAGATACCACCAACAAGAAGTGTGTGGCTAAAAATACCTTGTTTTCCACTGGAGATGGCCAGTGATTTTTTATACTTATTCCAAATTGTTTTACACCTGCACTGCTCTGGTTGACATATTGGCTATCTCTCTGATGATTTTCTGCATATTTGTACTTTTCGTTTTCTTCCAGCTAGGTCCTGAGCTTCTCTGAGAGAAACAAACAAAACACAGAATGGTCTCTTAGTTATTAAAAAATAGGGATAAATGTGAAATAGTCACTTCTTAAATTAAATAGTAGAATGAAAGGATAATAATGAATGGGGTATTGTTGGGAACCACAATGAAAATTTGATCTTTCTGATGCATTGTTCGATAACACACATACGCACACACTCACATGTTATTGGAATCTTAGAGAAGAATAATGCTTATTTTGTTGGTTATAAGTGGTTAAGAGCAACACTCTCAGCATTGCTTTGTGTCCTTAATTTATGCTTATAGACATTTTTATTGGTGAGAGTTCTTTTGACTGGAGGTAGCCTAAGCATAAAAACAACCAAATAAGAATAACAACAGACGACTAAGCCAGGCAAATTTATATTCAAATCAAACTCTTAGGGACTACATGATCAATTGAGAGAGATAATTAACTTTTCTGAGACTTAGTTTCCTTATTTTTTAAATTGATATAATAACACTGAGACCAAGGATTTTTATGAAGATTACATAACATATGAAAAGCTTAGCCTAGTGAAGAATGCATAAATATTATTTTCCTTTGCCCCTCTTTTTCTATTTTAATTTAAAACCAATAAGAGATAAATCAAAATAAAGTCTCAACTCTGATTGACACAATTTAAGATCTGAAATTAACTTGAATACTCAGAAAATAGATTTTTGAAAGTCTTGAATCGTTTTTGTTTGTAAGATTGCTTTAGTTTATAAGAATACTAACTTCAAGACTTTAATAGGTATTGTCAGATTAGGACAACTTTTAAAAAAGCAAAACCTTGCTTCCTAATATGTAGAAAAAGTCTCATTTAATAAAGGGCTTTGTCTCCTTTCACCTGTTAGAAGAAAAATACCAAAATAGGTTTTGAATGCAAATATTTAGTTTTTTTACCTCATATTATCTTTCTTTTTCTTTCTGTGTGTATGTGTGTGGGGGCGGGGGAAGTAGGTTATGTGCTTGTCTTTCTTAATAAGGGAATTTTAGTCAGCGAATTCAGAAAACAGATTAGTCATTGTATTTATAGCCCAAAACAGAAAATAACATTCCAACAAACATTTAATATATATGCATAGTTGTTCTAACTCTCATATCCATCTTATATATGAACACACACACACACACACACACACACACACACACACACACACACTATTGTCTTGGAAGGCCTAACTATGTTTAAAGAGCAGTGTATAATATTTCATCAATGCAACTGGGGTCCTTGGGATACCGCTGGAATAGAATTTCTGGAGATGCTCATGGGAAGATGAGATACTGTAGAAAGCTTTATTTCTGTGGGATTACACCTCTGAGCTTCCAACGTCCCATTTCCCCCATAGAAGTGTAGCTTCAGCTTCAGCAGAGTGAAAATAATTACTTATGTCCCAACTTTCTGTTCCATAGTCCAATCCAGCATCAGGCTGGCTTAGTTTGTATTTCCCACTATAATCCAACAATCCTTTGCATGCGGGGTCCAGATGGCTGTGGGTCACAAGACCATAGAGGGAACATGGGCAGAAGCAAATCCAAAGTAACCAGAGAGCCAAGAGCCAAGAGAGCAAACTTCTTTGTTTAGGGCAGCGGTTCTCAACCTGTGGGTCGCGACCCTTTGGGGGTCGAATGAACTTTTCACAGGGGTCACCTAAGACTATTGGAAAACACCTATTTCCCATGGTCTTAGGAACCAACACACGGCTCCTCGGTGTAGCAAAATGTAGCAATGTAGTTTACTGTTTTTATATGTGGACTGTTACCCATGCTATACCACGATTCAAGACAAAATTTCATTTATTTGTAATTAGAAATAAATATTTCACAATATATAATTACATATTGTTTTTGTGATTAATCACTATGCTTTAATTATGTTCAATTTGTAACAATGAAAATACATCCTGTATATCAGATATTTACATTACAGTTCATAATAGTAGCAACATTACAGTTATGAAGTAGCAACGGAAATAATTTTATGGTTGGGGGTCACCACGACATTAGGAGCTGTCTTAAAGGGTCACGGCATTAGGAAGGTTGAGAACCATTGGTTTAGGGCATTATATATTGCCAAATTTTATTTGGCTTGTAGTGGCCCAGCCCATTCTGGACAATAATTTCTATTTCTAGGTTTGACTGGCAGGCACCTTCCCTAATCATCACAACCCTGTGCATGCCTCTATATCCCCTTTGTTGGAGACTTCCCCCCAAATCTGCAGGGACTAGGCCAGTGGTTCCCCGGGGAGTGCAAAATCACAGCTTCCTCGTGAAGCTGCCCTAGTGACATGCCTATGTCTGGCTTTCCCCTTTGCTCCTTTCCTACTGTTAATGAGTAGCTAATTACAATGGGATTTTACACACACACACACACACACACACTAGAGGTCCAATGTATAAAGATTTGTGCTAGAAGGAAAGATTTCCTTCCCCTGGCTGCCAGCACTACCTTCACTCTGGTGCTCTGGGCCTGGAGCTGCCTTTCCAGCTTTCTCAAGCTGCCCAGAGTGGCTGAGGTGGTGCAGAATGTCTGCATCATTGCCATGCTGATGCCACAAGCATCCTTCCCTGCCCTGGCTGCTTGGTGCCTGCATGTGCAAATTAATCCACCATCTTTGTTGGTTTAATTTGCATACTCACTCCTGATTGGCTGGTGGGCATTTCAATTTGCATCTTACTCTTTTATTAGTGTAAATGCTACATCTTTATTTTTAGATGCTATGTGTTCATTTCCAGTGTAGTTTGGGCCTTTCAGCCACCACAGTAAAAAGATAGCATAGGGGCTGCACACTTTTATATAATTTTAAATCACACTATTCTCTCAGAAACATTGAAAAAGAAACCAATTTTGCCCTTTTTCTTTGCTGGTAGTTTTATGGCAGCTAAACAATTATTTGTTGTTGTTGTTGTTGTTGTTGTTGTTGTGTCTAAAACAAAACCTGCATCTGCTAAGGAGTAAAAGCATTTGGAACAGCTTATATAAATGCACCATCAATTCAGTTATTATTTCTCAAAAACAGTTTTGTCACCTTATTGTCTACTCAACATTGTCTACTATTTTAAAACAAACCAAAAAAAAAAAACAAAAAAAAAAAACTGAAAATATTTAAAAAAAAGGAAACACACACACACACACCCCAGATATAACATGTCCTCTGAAAAGTGTCTGAATAATGAAAAATTAAATGCTGACATTTAGAAAGTCCTGGGCTCCTGTGGATATTTTGAAGTCACACGTGGGGTACATGGTTCTTCAGTAGTATGTTTTTCAGAGACTGACATATCCCTGCTAAGCTCCATTCACAGAAGAAAAAAATCTTCAACTTTTGCTGCAGCCAGTTCTATTCCTTCCAGGGTTGGAGCCCAGGTCTCAGTGGACAGTGTGGTGAGGACTTCAGCCTGGAGAAACCTCTCCTAGCGAAGCTGCAGAAACAAGGTGGAGGCCGCATGCTGGGCAGAGCTAATGGTGCTCCTGTGACCAGCATCCAAGATGACTGTGATTTATGGGCTGCTCAGATCTAAACCAAATTCTACTTCCTGCTCATTAGTGATAATTAACAATTAATGGCGCAGGAGTGAAGGCAGTCTTAGAAGATTTCTTTTTCTCCTGAATGATCTGATTATAGGGCATGTTTTCCCTTTAGGAAATTGACCCACATTAAAAATTATTTACTACAGAGATAAAAAATGTGCCTACATTTCTGAAGTAGTTATGCCACGTATCAGTAAAGCCTCAGATATATGACGACTAATTTCAGAGAAAGGGCAATTTGGAATGGAGAAAACTTTGAATGCAATCCTCTTTTTTAAAGGATGGAAATTAAAGTTTTAAAAGATATGAAATGAGTTGTCTTAGGACACAGAGAATTCTTCATTCAGTGTGTTTGTCATGAGCACAGGTGATGGAGTTACTGTGGAGGTGTTCAAACATCATATGAGTAATCATAAATTACTCCTACTTCCAAAACTAAGAAATTTTGATTTTTAAAATGGGGAACAGGATTACTTTATACTTGACTAACATTACTAATGAAAGCTAGGAATGCATTAAATATTGAATACTATTATGGACTACATTGAAGTATAGAGAAACAAAATTATACCACTGGTGACCCTTGGGTCTGTCACAGAAATGAGATGTCTATCTCATGAGGCAATTACAGTCAGCAAAATATTTAAATAATGACAATTAAAGGATGTCTGGCTTTCCTAACTAATGAAAGTTCAATATCTTCTAATTATATTGGTGGCACAGTACGGTTGTAAAATATGACTTAGGAGGTCTAAATGCAGTACTATAATGAGTCTTTTCATTTCATCTGCATGCTGAATGCTTTTAAGTCTTGTGGACACATAAATATGCCATTGCCAAAAGACAAAGAGCTCAATGTTTTTGACAGGGCAGGGGAAAGTGGCTGCTTAGGGACCAAACATTTAAAAAATTTCAATGTATGTCAGCAATCCTTTGTTGCTGCTAAATGAGAGAAGTTGTACAAAGATCAATAAGGCATGGAACTTGCCCTCAAGGTGCACATTGTCTAGTGGGAGAGGAAAATGTGTTAAAGCATCTGTTGCAGGATGGTAGAGTGTGTTAATGAAACTATGCAGAAAAAGTGATGGGAAACATAGCTGAGAGCAGTCAGATCTGCTGGTAGATGGTAATGACAGTGGTGAAGGAGAAGGTCAGGGATCTGAGAAGGTTAAGTCATATTTGAGCTGTATTCTGAAATAATATATAATTGATCAGATTGAGCCTTTAAATATATATATCCCATCTAATAAAAGACTGATATGCAAATTGACCATCTTTCCAACACAAGATGGCTGTCACCATGTGCTCAAAGATGGCTGCCACATGAAGGCCAGTAGGTGAGAGGCAGTTGTGAGAGATCAGGCTAGCAGGGGAGGGCAGTTAGAGGAGACCATACCTGCAGGGGAGGGCAGTTGGGGGGGACCAGGCCAGCAAGGGAGGACAGTTAGGAGCCATCAGGCCAACAGGAGAGCAGTTAGGCATCAAGCAAGCTGACAGGGGAATGGTTAGGGGGAATCAGGCAAGCAGACAGGTGAGCATTTGGGTGCCAGCACTCCTGGATTGTGAGAAGGATGTCCGACTGCCTGTGTAGGCCTGATCCCAGCAGGGGGCAGTCCTCTAGGGGTCCCAGATTGAAGAGGGTGCAGGCTTGGCTGAGGACATCCCCTACTCTGAGCATGAATTTCATGCACCGGGCCTCTATTGATTTCAGAAAGGAATGGGGATGAAGAGAGTAATGGAAACATCAATGATAATAGAAAATCATTGATTTTTCGCCTCCTGCATGCCCCCCACTAGCGATTGAGCCTGAAACCAGAGCATGTGCCCTTACTGGGAATGGAATTGTGGCCTTCTGGTTTGTAGTTCAGAGCTCAAGTACTGAGCCATGGTGGCCTCACTCAGATTGAGCCATATAAGCCCTATAGAGAAGGCACTATAAACACAGCTAACTATATGAATGAAAGCACGTGAAAACATGACACACTTGATGTGTATGTTGGCCAAGACCTGGAAGTGAAACTGAGAAGTTTAATGAAATTGTGAGCAAATGAGATTGGATTCATTAAGGATCTTACACTCATCTTCCTTAATCATTTTTCTTTTCAGAGCTCCCCTACTTTCCAGTAGATTAAGATTTTCCTTCATTGCTATTTATGGGCTATTAATCCTCTATCTTGATATATTAAAAACAAATCAAACAAGTCTGCTCCTTTGAGATGCTTGCCATTCTGCGATATTAAACCTCCCACCTACCCACCTCGTTACGCTCACCTTCTGTTTGCTGAATTTCAATCCCCACAATTTATCAGGAACCTTAGCACCTGCTCATGCTGTTTGACTAAAGCACATATAATTTTGATTGATATTCAGTCTATATGAATGCTAATACTCCCAACAGTTTGGCCTCTCAGTTTTCTTGATGTCCCATCTTCCTAGGACCTTCTCACTTTTTTCACTTCAGCCAGGCACCTTCAAAGTCCTACTTTTAAGTTGTTATTGTAAATTTTGTACCTCCAAAGGCATTATTTCTGAACTCTGACCACAGTTTCTTATTTCCAAGATGGCAAGGTTGATTATATCTAGTGCAACCGTTCTTCACCTTCATTTCCACCTCTACATTATTATTTCTTCTTTTTAATCCTTTCACTCTCAAATTTCTTCATTTGTCAATCTACTCAGAACACTTTGTGTGGTCCATAATTTAAAAAAAATTCCAAGCAGAGGATATTTTTACCATTGATCTTTGAAGAGAAAGTGGAAGGGAAGGAGAAGGTGAAGAGAAAGAGAGAGAAACATTGATGTGAGAGAGACATCGACTTCTGCCTCCTGAATCCGACTCAAGAATCAAACCTGAAATAGATATGTGCACTTGACCAGGAACTGAACCCATGACCCTTCATTCTGAGAGCCAATTCTTTAACCACTGAGAAAAGCCGTCCAAGGCTGGTCCATGATTAAATTTCTTTAAAATATATATATATATTTTATTGTTTTTTTACAGAGAGGAAGGGAGAGGGTTAGAGAGTTAGAAACATCGATGAAAGAGAAACGTTGATTAGCTGCCTCCTGCATGCCCCCTACTGGGGATGTGCCCTCAACCAAGGTACATGCCCTTGACCAGAATCAAACCTGGAACCTTTCAGTCCACAGACTGACACTCTATCCACTGAGCCAAACCGGTTTTGGCGGCTCCATAATTTTAAAAACACATTTGCCTATTCTCTGAACACTTCATTTCATTGTTCCTAGAGAGCCATGGAGACTGAGTTAATAAAAGCAAATGAATATTTGAATTTTCTAGTCTTTTCTTACTGTCAGAGAGTTTGGCATAGTATTATGTTTATCACTACTTTGACAAAAGAAAGAGAGGAATTTTAGGAACTCTTTATGGATAGTATCCCAGGAGTTATAGTAAAGCTAATGAAATGAATTCACTTTGAAATTATTGCTATAGATTAGGGTAGTTTGATTTTTGTAGTTTGATTTTTGGAAGAATATCAGTGAACTAAAACGTGTGTGTCTCACATTTGGACATGGAAACTTACAAAGAAAGCTTCATTTTTTTATTTTTATTATTTATTTATTTATTTTAACACAGATGGACCTTTGTACCTAGTACCCAGGAAAGATTAATTTGTTTCTGGTCCTGTCTTATTAAATACCTAACTATTATTTTTCCTACAAAAATCTGCATATTATAGACTATCTTCTAATCACTTTCAAATTCATACATTGCTCATTATATCTCTGCAGTTATTCTAGACCAGACTGTAAACACAATGGGATTATAGTACATTCCTAACTGGGCTCCCTGCTTCTACTGCTCCCTTCTATACCCATTCTAATTCATGCAGACACTGTAACTGAACTTATAGTTTCCAAATGGAAGCCTTTCACCTTTCATTTTTACTAGTAAACGTATCAGTTTCTACCTGCTGATCTTTGTGTGAAGGTCTGAATCCTTTAGATCAGTGGTTGGCAAACCATGGCTCATGAACCCCATGTGGCTCTTTGGCCCCTTGAGTGTGGCTCTTCCACAAAATACCACATGCGGGCACACACGTACAGTGCAATTGAAACTTCGTGGCTCATGTGCAAAAGTTGGTATTTGGCCTGGGTGAGTCTATCTTGAAGAAGTGGCTTTAGGACACTCAAGGGGCCAAAGAGCTGCATGTGGCTTGTGAGCCAAAGTTTGCCGACCACTGTCTTAGATAACCTACAGGCTCTACCCTGGCCCTTAACTTGCTCTTTATTCTCAACTCCTAGACACCCTTTCTTCCTCTCAAAGCTGTCTCTCTAGCTCTTTCCCAGACTTAGGATGCACTATTATCCCTTCTGTCACCTTCTTTTATTCTATTTTGCTCCCGAAGACTTAGAAAATACCAGCTTTGCTCATGATTATGTCCTCTTTGCTTATTACAGTTCTTGGCATGTAGAAGTATAGGTGTCTATTTATATACTGAAAGAAGACTAAAAGAACTATGTCAGCACTAGAATTGATGTTTATTTTTAAATAGCATATTTCATTGTCCTTAAAAGAACCCCCACCACATACACATTTTTACTATTAAAACTCAAGATGTTAAAAAAAAATCAGAATGTTATTTTACAAGGAAGTTACTTTCTGCCAGATGTCTTTCACATTATAGTTGTCAAGGCAAGTGCTGCATGTAAGTGTATCTGTTCACAGTTGGCACACTGTTACGGTTATAATTTTTTGAGATTTTAGTCAACAAACCATGGGTGGACCATTCAATGATGGAATATGAATCCTGGTATTGTCTCAAAATTTTGTGTTAAAGTATCTGTACTAAAATTTACAGAATGTGTTTCTGTGGCTTGAGATAAGAAAAGGATTATGTGGCATCCTTTATTCTCTTTTGGTTACTAATAAATTATTGACACATTTTATAATATAGTGGGATCTATATTTCATATAATTTATCAACATCCCCTATTTTACTAATATAAAAGTTTAGCCATTTTATAGATTTGTGTGGGTTTTTTTTGGAAAATTATAGAACCTTTTTTTAAAATATATTTTTTTAGTGATTTCTGAGAGGAACGGAGAGGTAGAGAGAGGTGGAAATATCAATGATGAGAGAGAATTATTGATTGGCTGCCTCCTGTATGCCTCACACTGGGGATCAAGTCCATGACTCGGGTATGTGACCTGACAAGGAATGGAACCATGACCTCCTGGTTCAGAGGTTGATGCTCAACTGAGTAGAAAATTATAAATTATAGAGTTAAAATAGAGTCCCAGTGCACAGAATTTGTTCTTGGGGGGGGGGTGTCCCTCAGCCCAGCCTGCACCCTCTCCAATCTGGGATCC